>APFE030251033.1:287625-409365 GCA_000404065.3 Pinus taeda | reverse complement strand
CCATGATTTGAGGAAGAGCTTGCCTATATAAAGCAAAGGAGATCATTTGGCTTGAGTATGCTTTTGGGTTGAATATCTTAAGATCTGAAATTTTGGGTTGTTGTTTCAAAAGCTTGATCTATATGAAAGTGAAGTGGAAAGTGAATCTGTGAAGGGTGATCTCTCGAGCGCTTGATCAGATCTAGGCATCCGTCTAACTGGAGCACACTGGTGATCTGCAAATTTGGCCCTAATCTGAAGTACGCAGGTGTTTAACGGTGCCTCTGCGTGGGTACGCAGAGTAGAAACAGGCGAACTGCGTGGGTACATAGAGCAGAAGAAGGGTGACTGCGCGGGTACGCAGCGCAGAAACAGGCGAACTGCGTGGGTACGCAGAGCAGCAGTGGTTCAGATGCATACGCATAGTCAAAGTACGCGGCGCGATAGTCTTTCTGGGTGCGTGACTACTGTGGTAGTACGCAGCACGATAGTGCATCTGGGTGCGTACTGTACACAGCGCGGTAGAAGAAGCAGTGCGTGGGCACGCAGTGCAGCGGAAGGAACTCCGCGGTTATACGCAAAGAAGCAGAGGGTGAAGTGCGTAGCGACGCAGGCCAGAGAAAGGAAAGTTGCGTATCTGTCTCATGACTATCTATTGACTGAATTTTTCTGTTGATAAGGTGTTCTGGGTTTAGTTCTATTTTGTTGATCTGGTTACTGCTGTTGACTGTGAAATCTACATGAACTTGATGATCATTTGATGTCTATGAAAAGTGGTCCTTGTAAGAAAAGAAGTAGGGGGTTGTATCTCCCTTCCAGGAGAGACTGGAAAACGAGAGAGAGTTGTAGCTCTCTGCAGGTTGCAGCCTGTGTATGGTAAAGGACTGCACCAGTACAAGACCATTGTAAAAGGAGTTTCTAATTTGAAAGAAGATAGAGACATATTGCAGTAGGTGGTTTTCACCCACATTGGGTTTCCACCTTATATCTGGTGTTCTTTGATGTGACTGTCTATTTTTCTTGTTCATGCTCATTATTTTATGGATACTGATATGCTAAAATAATTCAAAGTGTAAATAAGGAAGATTTGTTAAAAGAACTAGATAACACTGATTCCCCCCCCCCCTCTCAGTATTATTTTCAACAAAATAGTGGTTAAATCATTTGGCATGGTCTTCCAAATATTAGTTAAATATCAAACCGAGGCTAGGAATATCAATTAGGATCTAGTAGTATCCACTTATAAGTACTTTATCTGTAAAGAAAATTTACGCCAAAATTAGTCAAAATTGCGATTTTTTAGAAGTTGTTCAACTTTTAGGGCATTTTCTACATTTGTAGCACACTTATTATGGGTACAATCCACATTGTCACTATTAATTATAAATGATTATTTATCTCATCATTGTTTAAAGGTCTAGTGGAGGTGCAAAATGAAGTGAAATGGATGGAAAACACATTGATAATGGTGTATTTGAACAAAAATTGTGGAAATTTCATAAGTGAGAAATTTTTAGGTCATAATAATGACATATCCTACCCGAAACCTTTTCTTTTCAAGAGAGAAAAACCATCATACTTTCATAAAAAAGAAGTAGAATCATTTTTTGGAGTTCATATCTCATGACATTACATCTCTATGTCACATACAAAGTCTCAAAAGAAAACTAAGAAAGTAAAAAGAAACTTTTACTACTAATACTTTGTGTTCTACCAATTGTTCTGAAATACTATATCAACTTACATAATACTATCCATTTAAGCTTATTTTTCAGAAGAAATTTTCTAGATTGTTCTAAACATTCATCTTGAAGATATGAAAATGGCATGTATAAATAATTACAAAAACATAGCCAGATTCCAGAGAACTGTCTTGTACAAACCAGAAGAACTGGATACTTCCCAAGCTGTAGAGAGTACAATTATTGCGGGCTTGGAAAATATTTTTCCAGGCAAGAAGTAGCACCCCATATTTGATAATTGATCTACCTCTTGATTTTTTTCTCTATAGATATGATTGGTAGACTCTCTGAAAGGACTTCAACAAAGTTCTGATATGTTTCATCCAGAATTTGAGGGAAGGTGGCCCAAAAGAAAACTTCTACTGTATCCAATCTAAAATCACCTTTGAATCACCAAAAACATTTATGTCCTCTATTTCTAACCAATTAGCACATCGAAGAGCCCCCCAAGAGTTATAAGCTCTACTCTGTTGTTAGGCTCAGAGCCATGATTCTACTAAAAATAAAATAACTACTTGTCTTCAGAACTAGAAAAGCCCCGTTTTCCATAGGGCCTATTAATTGATTCCCCATTAAAAAATACAATTGGATAATTATTGCATGCCTCCTTGTGTTGAAAGTGTCTCGAAGGAGGTTTCTTTGACATAGGCCCAGTCTCCAAAAAGTAAGAAGATATCTTAAGACAAGTACTTCTAATATTTGGGATAGTCTTGTCGAAGATCTTCTCATTCCTACTTCTCTAAATGACACACAAAATGTAGAAAGGAAATGATCGAAATGATTTAGAAACCTTAAGCCACAGAGATAGACAACTTTCTATGGAACCCAATCACCAATCTGCAAGGATATTAAGAGACTTCAGGACCCCACGCCATACCAAAAATGCATATGGGTGGGACAAAAAAAGATGTTCCATGTCTTCTGCTTTCTCATGGGATAAATCATATCTGCTAGGCCCCTAAAAACCTCTTTTGAGGAGATAATCCAAAGTTAAAGTCATGTTGTGGATCACGAGCCACATAAAACATTTCAACTTCAAAGGAATGTTCCATTTCCATTATTTATGAAACCATATGGTTATATCTGTCAATTCTCATCCTAGGGATATGTATTTATATATTTCCTTGACCAATAATTGCTCTTTCTTCATAATTCCATCCCATGTCAACTTGAATTCTTCCTTTGAAACTATTATACCAGCTTGTCATAAATGTGTTGTATACATGGTTCATTCCATCAATACAACCATTGGTAAGCCAAAGATCATGTGTGTTAAGCCATAAACGTGAACAATAGAGAAGCCTAGATCAACACATTGATTCATAAAATATAACCTACTTATCTCTTATGATGCACCAATTACCAAAAAGAGATTCATTCTAACATTTGATTTTTTAATAGGATTGAAAACGTTTAAATATTTGTTGTCAAGGATGATGTTGATCCACTATAACCTACCAATAATGTGTGAAATTTTATAAACATGAAGTTGGTGCTAGTTTTTTTTACAACGTTAAACCTTACTGGTAACATTTACAACTAATGCATTTACTCCATATCCATTATTTTGTAAGACTATTATTTAAATTAAAAAAAAAAAAAATACTTTAAAATTCCAATCTTTTATTAATTTGATTATTTTCCATTACATTTTATATTAATTTGATTACATTTTCCATTAATTGTACAATAGTTTCATATTATTTTTCAGAAACGTAGTATGGAAAATTTTACGGGATTTCCTTCTGTTCGCTAAAATTCCCAAATTGACAAGAAGAGAATGTTGTTTCATTTATAAGGTGTAAAAGTGAAGTATAAGGTGTAAAAGTGAAGAGAATATTGTTTCATTTTCGCATTGAATTAACAATTGAGTGTTTTTCAGAAGGAAAATTAATGTGGGTTTTGAAATTGATCAGGATTTAATGCGGGGTTTGAAATTGATCATGATTTCATACGATTAAAGGAGAGAGGAGAGGCCTCTTGGATTACAAATTAATTTTTTAACTTTTTATTAATCACTACAATCACTACTTTTTAAATAACTTCCAACTTGTCTTAAAGTATTCCATTTAACTTGGTCTTTTCTTATCTTTTTTCAATTTTGATTTTTTTTTAAATTAGATTTAATTTTTAAATTAGATTTTTTTATTTTTATAAATCAAATTTAGATAGATAAATGAATAGACTGATTGATTTTAAAAGTTATTTGGTATGAATTCAATATAATAAATGTAAAATGTAACAAAGTAATTGATAATAGAGATAAATTTAAAAGTTATTTGATAAAATCTAAATATATGAAATAAAAGATATCATTTAACGTTAAAATTTCAAAATTTTTAATTTATTTTTAAACTATAAAATTTAATTGAATATAAAATAATAATATATATTATAATATATTTTTTGTCAGGTAAATATTCATGGGGATTTGAACAATGACGTATCGCAAGAAGTGCTTTAACAATGCACTTATTCATCATGGGATTTGAACCAGTGACGTATTGCAGAAGTGCCTTAACAATGCACTTATTCATTGTTAATCCAAAACCCATAGACTAATATATATTATAATATATGAAAGAAATTTAATATTTTAATATATAATATAATTTACTTCAAAATAAAAATAAAAAATTTAATAAACCATTAAAATGATAATGATGAAATATATGAAATAGATGATAATCGTATTTTATATACCAATCATAAAATTATATACAAATATTTAGACACAGTTTCAAATAACTCTCGAGACAGTTTTCTCATATTGAGTTTTAAAGAATGTGTAGCAATCAACTTATTCGTTTTTAATAACTCTTTGAAACACCCACTTTATATTTTGTTTCATAACCAATATTATTTCAATAATTTTTTTTTTACGAAATACTTCATTTCATACGACCTACTAAATAGTTGAGAGTAGTTATTTCTAAAACTATTTTTTTCATATTATTCATGTAATACAATAGGGCTAAAAACACTCAATTTTTTTGGTTTTTTTGTTATAATTCTTTTGTTTATAAATTTTTTTTGGCTTTTTATTATTAATTCTTTGGGTTTATTATTTTTTGGTTAATATCATTCTCTTAGGATTTTATAGTCCTCTAGGATTTTGCTTAATAATGTGTTTGTGCATGTGATTGATATATGCCAGCGTATATTAACCACATTTCCTAATGTGGTTGTGGATGTGATTGATATGTCTTAGGCTTATATCAACTGCATTTACTAACATGGTTGTGGAAGTTATATTTTTTTAGAAATAGTTCATTTCATACAACATAGTAAATAGCTTAGAGTGGTTATTTCTAAAAATACTTCTTTCATATTATTCATGTCATACAACATTGCTAGAAATACTCAATTTCTAGAACATCCCAATGTAAAGCAAAACATTAGCAATCTGATTGTACAATGTAATGGAGCAGACATGTTTTTATTTCCAAGGAGTCTCCGTCGATACACTCCAAATTTATTATAGTAAAAATGAAAAAATAAGGTTGTTTCCTTAAATGTCTCGTTCGAGAGATATTAACATTGATTATCAATATTAATCTATCAGGTTAGCATGAATTTAAAAGCTAGTTGTTGTTGTTAAAAAAAATTCATTTAGAATACCATTGTCATTAGCATCTTAAGCTTGGCATATGAGATATCTGGTGTTGTTTTTCCATTTTGATCTTCTTCTAAAGTCTGAGGCCTCCTCGTTTAGAACATTGATCACAACAAAGTAGATAAAAGTCAAATGAGAGTAGCAGCTAAGTATCTAAAGATTAGTGAGAAACATATTAACACTCAACTTCAATCTTACAAGCAAAACCTTATTCTCTGAGAAAAATTGGACCCTGCTACTCACATATAAAAAAAAAAATCTTCAAAAATGAGCTTTAAAAACCAAATTTCAAACCTCCCAATTCAAAATTAGAATACCCACCATCCACCAAAACCTTAAACTTCGTTTACACATATTTAAATTACAAATTTAACACATCTTTTATAGCATCCATGAACACATAATAGAAAAATAGGAAACAAAAATACTTGGAAATAGTGAGATACAATTCACAAGTGAGATGTTTCTCACGTTGGGATGCTGCCGACATCCTCACATCTATTAGATCGATATACATTTATATTTATAGGAGCACAATATGGTTCAATTGTTTGAGCAAACTCTTGAAAATAGAATCTGGAAAGTAATTATGATAATGATCCCAACAAAACTTTAACAAACTATGATAATGAATTTCTCCATTATTTTTCTAACATCCCCCCTTAATGGAGAGATTTGTTTCTACAACGCCTAATTGGTTTCTATATATTTCAAACTTGGTCTTTCCAAAAGGCTTTGTGAAAGTGTTAACAACATTTTCATTTGTATTACGATAAATTATGTTAATATCCTTTGATTGCATCTTTTCCTTTACAAAATGATGTTGGGTCTAAATGTGCTTCAATCTAGCATGATACATAATATTGTTGGCTAGTTTGATAGAGCTTTGACTAATACATTTGATAATTGTTGACAATTTCTTTTCTTCTCCCACATCTTCAAGTATCTACCTCAACCAAACTTCCTCGTAAGTAGCATTGCATAAGGATTTGTACTCATCGATAGTTGATGAAAAATAAACACTTTGTTGTTACCTGTTTCTCCATGACACAATATTAGATCCAAAGTTGAATGCATATCTTGCGGTTTATTTTTTGTCATCAAGATTTCTTGCCCAATTTTAACAAGAATAACTTGCAAACTCAATATCTAAATAATCAATATATCTATTACCAAAATTAGTGATTACTTTCAGATATATTGAAATTCTCTCTTCATTTCTTTTTAGTGGCTTTCATGACGCTTGGCCATGAATTAACTAAGAATTATGACTGAATATGCTATATATGTCCTTTCTTGTAGCCAAATATTTTAAAATTCCCACCAACTAATGATACAATGTACCAACCACCTCTTTTGTCCCATCATCACTAAAGAGTTTAGCATTATGTTCTAAAGGAATAGAAACGACCTTATATTCATTTATATTGAAATTTTTAAGTAACTCCCTTGTATATTTACTTTGTGTGACCAATGTATTACCAGGGTCTCTCCATATTTGAAGGCTTAAGAAATAATTCAACTCACAAGGGTCCTCCATCTCAAATACGTATGGAAGTTGTATTTTAATTTATTTAATCAACTTAAATGCATTTCTTGTCATAATAATATCATCAACATACAAGGGAATCAATGGAATATGCTCCTTCTTATTTGACTTGATATACATGTTAAGATCATTCTTACTTTTTAAGCTTTCATGAAACCTTTCTGAAAGAAGAAAGAGTCAATATTTACATACCAATATCCCAATGTCGGTTTGAATCCATATAAAACTTTCTTTAACCTACAAACAAGATGCTCTTAAATCTTCTTTACAAATTCTTCTAGATGAACAAGATAAACTTCTCCTTTTAACTCCCCATTCAGAAAAAAAAAAAAAAAAAAAAAAAAAAAAAAAAAAAAAAAAAAAAAAAAAAAAAAAAAATAATAATAAATAATAAGGAAAATAATAATAATAATAATAATAATATAATAATAATAAAATAAATAAATATAATAAATAATAGAAATAAATAAATAAATAAAAATAAATAAATAAATAAATAAAATAAAATAAAATACTTGACATTCAACCAATGTAGTATCTAATTATGTTTTGTAGATAATGCAACCATTAATATAATAACCTAGATACAGGTGAAAATTTGTCTTCATATTAAATTCCCTCTTTCTGTGAATAACCTTTTCCACCAATCTAGATTTATATTTATCTATACTACCATTAGCATTAAATTTACATTTCAACAACCATTTGGATCCTATGAAAACTTTATTTTCATGTAGTTTTGTTAATTCCCATGTTTCACTCTTCATTATGGACTCATACTCTTCCTTCGTAGCATCCCTCCATGCTTTATCCTCTTTATCCTATTCAAAATTCAAAGGTTCTACAACATTCATTACTTGAGTCATTAAGCATAGTCTTAATACTTTACATGTAGTCTAGTTTGTGTGATGACCTCCTTGGTGCTTCATTGTAGTCACATCTTATTCTTTGTGATGAATATTCTCATCCTCTTAGTGTGCTTTGGCTACTTCAAGTGTTCATATCACTATATTCTTTCTCCTATTTTTGTTCTTGTTCATCATTTTCTACTTCTTTGACATTAACATCATAATCATACAGAAATTCCATGCATCATAACTATCCACCTTATGGAATTCATTTGCATTCTCATCAAATAACACATCTCTAGTTGCAAAAAAAATTGTCTCCTGGATCAAATAACTTATATTATTTGTGATCATAATAGTAACTAATAAAATGCATTTATTGATTTTGCATCAAGCTTCATCCTATCTTCTTTAGGAAAATGTGAAAATACTTTTATTCTAAATATTCGTAAACACCTTATTGTATGTTTATAGACATTAAGAGCTTAAAAGGGAGTATTATGGTTTAAAATTTTAGTTGGAATTTTATTTTTCAAATAAACAACAACATTGACTACTTAAGCAAAAAGCCCATTAGTAGGTAATAGTTTTACCTTTCATCATGTTCCTTGAACATTACACTAAAATTGTATTCTTTCTCTTAGCTACTCCATTCCGTTGAGGAGTATGTGGCATTGTATGATGTTGCTGAATTCCATTAGCTTCGCAATACTTTTTGAAGGATCTTAATGTATACTTACACCCTTGATTTGATCTAATAATTTTGATGTACCTGTCTCCTTGTTTTTTAGCCATATTTTTTAATTCTTTAAAATACTCAAAGATGTCACTTTTCTTTCTCATAAAATAAACCCATGTAAATTTTGTGCCATCATCAATAAATATTAGGAAATATTATTCTTCACCAAGTGACCTTGTTTGCATGGGACCACACATATATGCATGAACAAGTTCAAAAATATCTCTTTTTCTTTTATCTGTATGACTAGGAAATTATTCCCTGTGCTACATACCTAATGCACACTGCTCACATGTAGTTTAATATTCATTCATAAGAAATGGATGTCCCTCTATGATTCCTTTTTTTTAAACAATAAAAAAAATAATAATTAATATGACCATACCTTTTATGCCATAAAACTTATATTTTCATGGTTGTAGAGGCTAATGATTCATGACTCTTTATCACCACATCAACTTTGTATAATGCTCCAACTTTGACTCATTTTGCAATAATCTTGCAATGACATTATATATCATTCACAACACAATGTGACTTTACAAATTCTACCTTCAAAGCTTGATTTGTTATGGTGGAAGATGAGATTAAGCTCTTCTTTATACTAGGAACATAGATTACATTTTTAATCTGATTAAAAAAACCATTTTGTAATGTCATAGATATATCACCATGTCCTTTGATGTGAGCGAACATCCCTAAGATATATATTGGCACCATTGTTTGTTTTATGATAATTTTTAAACCAATCATTCTTACAAGACATATGAATGGAGGCACCAGAATCAACAAAGCATGCATTTGAGTCATTTATTTTAGTGGAAAAGGGAACATCTAAAATAAATGATATGACATTTTTGAATTAAATATTCATTGTTTCTCCTCTATCAGAAAAATTAGTAGTTTTCCTTATGGTTCTATATTTTCACTCATGATATTTTTTTAAAATAATCTCTAGAATAGTGTCCAAACTTGTCATAGCAAGAAAATGCATCGTTCTTCTTAAAATTAGAATCAATGTTTGGTGGTGTCATACCTTGATGTGGCTTTACATATAGTGGCTTACCTCCATTATTTCTTTCCAATGGCTTTCCTATGGAAAGTTGTTTCCCTTTAACTATCAATGCTAGAAAGAACTTTAAGACATTTAATTAAGTTTCTTTCACGTTTCTTCATCCTGCATAAGTATACTTGCCAACCCATTAAAATTTGGAGCTTCCTCCCTTTCTTTAAGACTTTGGATAAACATTTGGTACTCATCTAGCATAACATTTAAAGTTATAGTGAATAAATTAGTGCTAGATACCTTTTTACGTATATCACCAAGCTTATCTTTAATATCTTTGATTCTTGAAATGAAATTATCAATAGTTTTATTCTCCTTCATCTTAATATATAAAAGCTTACTCTTTGAGGAGAAGACCAAATTTGTGTTCTTCAACTCATACAAATATTTGAGTATTTTCGATGTCTTATTGGATCTCTTGCAGTATCTGATATGAGGTATGATATTGTCTTTTACAAACATTCTCAACGACATTATTTACTTAGTCTCTCATTTCTATCAACCTTGAATTCATGCAATTGTAGCTCATGTAGTGGCATTGGGATTAACTTTCTCACCACATGCTATTGTCTAGATACTATATCCTTCCATCCATGTCTGCATGTTAAATTTCAAATTCTCATAATTTGTACCATCTAACCTAGTTGCTTCATTAAAATAGGGTTCCACCAAAGGATTATTCACTAAGCACACCTTAAAAAAAAATCCCTCAACTTTGAATACCTCAAATTACTTTCTTATGAAAATAATGACATACCAGGAAAGATTGAATGTTATGCAGCCTTATACAAAATTAATTCTAGAAATAACAATTATTACGTCAATAAAAAAATATACAGATTACTTGCACACCTTGAAAAGGAATCCCTTGTGTCTAGTATAATTCTATGGAGTTGATGCATGGTGGCTCCAGACATAGTCCTCGAGAAAAGAATTGTTTATGCCTAGTGACGAGCACCATTATTGCAGCAAGGATGCTACAATTCCTAGGGCTACCAACTTTACTTCATCATCCTAGGGTTCGTACAAACTTGGAGGTGATAGCGTTGTATGCAAAAATAGATCTAATGGGTCCACCCTTTGCCACTATTTTGTTGGGGCGATAGACCTGTAGGGCTTCTCAAACCAACCTTCTATTGATTAAGAAGTAGTTTGATTACCAGTTGAGAGAGGAGAATTTTACCCTAATTGACATAATTAAAATACTACTTACTGCAGTAATGAAAGACCGAAATAGATGCCTACAAAACACATAAGTCATCTATCTATTTATTAATATACATTTCTTTTGAAAGAATTATAATTTAACACATGTGAAATCTTAACTAACCTAAGCATGGAATCTGATCTAAACAAGCACTTAATTGCTATGTGCATGAATGAATATAATTTTTTTTTCTTTTTATCTTTTTGTAAAAATGTGAATGCTAATCCTTCTTGGTTGCATGGCAGGTGAGATAGGTGTGGACGGAGATGAGTGCAATGGTTTGGATGGCTTCGGAGCCAAGCATGGTTCTACTCCTAGCTTTAGTGATGCATTTTTCACAATTTGGGCTCAAAACAGGCCACTATAGGGTTTCCTATAGGATGTCCACAGGATGTCCTAGTTCACCTACAAGATCCCCTGATTTCCTACAGGAATTGGCCGAAAGAATAGGGAGTGGTTTGGAAGGTGGTATGGAGCTTAGGGAAGGTGAGTAAGTAGGAAATAAGGAAAGGGAGTGGTAGGCACTCACTTAGAACTCAAACCAAAGCTTTAAGATCATTGGATTTGCTCAGTAAGCATGACAAGTTTTCCTTGTAAAATGATAACTTGAATTGAGAACTTAGTGGCTTTTGGCAATCATGGGTGGATATGGTTTGGTTGTTGTTGAAGACATAAGGATTCCTACAATGTAAAAACTCCTGCAACATATACATCAGTGTTGGCATTTATCCATAAATCATCTCAAAACAAGAAGGGTTTATAAAAATATAAGAAAATAGAATTTGCATCATTTATTTGCCAAGTTTATGCATGGGAATGATTGAAACCTATTATGCTAGCCACATGATATCTAATGCAAGACTTAAGATACTAGAAATGAAAAATGCAACATATCTTCTAAAACTGAAAGATGATGACCTAATTAGTAGAAAAACCCTAAATTTCATAACAAATCAGAATTTTGTCTTTTCGGGCTGAAAGGGAGTTGTTCCTCAAGTCATGGTCCCAGGAAAGGAGGAATGAGGTAATATCCACCTATTATTAGCCTTTTTTTAATATTTTCTTATCCCTATAATGCTACTGTTAAAGTTATTAACAAATGGAAACAAACTAATCAAATCTACCAATACTTGCACTTTAACAATACCAATATCAAATTAACAACTAACTATGAGATAACCTAAACATACAAGTACAATAAGAGGAACCTATGCTGCTAGGGTTGGGCCCTAACCTAAGAGCTTCAGCCCTCTGAATCAGCTCAGTGCTAGATCAAGGGGATGTTGCTCATTTTCATTAACATATAAAAAAATACATAATAGTGTTTGGTCACAATCCTTACTCTCAAAAATTTCTTAGCTATATTACATAAAAAATCCCAATCATAATGAGGCTCTAGGCCTCTTTATTTAGACAACTGAAGTTTCCGACAAATTCCTTAAAGCAAGGGAGGCTTGTCTCCCAATCTTGAGATTAATTGGTTCTTAACTATCACTAGCTTAGCTACCAATGACCCTCGTGACTTGACTGCCTGCAACTCCGAGTTGGTGTGATTTGATTGAGGGATCTTCGAGTGAGTGAGGTGTTAATGAGGGAGATCCTATCTCCTATAATCTCTCCTTCTTGTCTAATTTGAGTTCCTGCACCCTAACTAGCCATAATTTTCTCCAAAAACCTGCAATCAATGAACATTGGACCACTAGACATGACATCTTACTTTTAATCATCTCATTAAGCAAAATATAATTCAAACATGTAAAGAATTATGAGAAGAGTTGATTTTAGTAAGCTGGAGGTGCATTAAGGTCCATACATTTTACCCATTGATGAGCCTCATCATCACCCCCTACTAAAAGTGTTGCTTATCTAACTCAATCTATGTCCATCTCCTTCATTTCTTTGGTGGCTTCCCTAACATCCCATGCTTCTATTGTAGTATTTTCCTCTTTTGAATAAAACCTTGCATTCTTCTCCATCTCCTCCCACTTCTTTCTTTCTTCTTCTTCTTTTCGTCCTTCCAACATTCCTAAAAGAAATGGTGGATTGAGCCTCAAGCCAATCCAATTGACTTTGAGCCTTTGTAAGTCTTTCTTATACATTGGGGTTCTATTTAGTGCCTCCCTCATTCTGTCAGGAGAATGACATTCTCTGATTTTTAGGCTCCAAGGTAAGGTGTTCCATCTCCTTTGGCAGGCTTGCTAGCTTTCATCTCCTATCAATCTTAGCATGTCTTCAAAGTGTGTGACTGCTTATTCTTGTATAGAAAGGTACCTTGGTGCAAGCTTGGGGTCATTTGCAATGAGGTTGTGAGTGTTGATGACAGGCATTGGGTTAGACTGTTTTGCTCTTATCATAAATGGTTCTGCCTCTTCTTTTGCCAATATCCTTTTCATCTTTGTAGCTCTTGCCTCCTCATGATTCATCTAAGATGCCAAGGCCATTAATTGTAAGTCCCCTAGCTTTGGATTTGGGTCCCACACATTTCAATCTGTGAAAGCTAAATTGTGTAGGTAGAACTTTGATATTTTTCTCTATCCCTCAGGGTGCTTTGATCACAGAGGTCAATGAATTTTTTGTAGTCTTGGAAAGGCAAAGTTCGTCTTTGTGCTAGGCTCTTTATCTGGAATTGTATCCATTGCTCCTTGAGGTATAAGGCATATGACTTTGTTGGCATCCTGCACTGGATTGGCTACATGGATAAGCTGGCCCTAGTTGCCAACTGGCCTTCCTTTCCTTGTAGTTTCTTCCTTAGCCATGTGTTCTCAACCTCTACCTGATATTTCATTATTACTTCTATGTCTCTTATGCTACTCAATTCTTTGCTCATCTCCTACAATTTCTCCTCCATGTGGCCTACATCCTCTACCCCTTTTGATTTAGCAATTTTCATCCACCTGGGTGTCCTTTTCCTCTCTTTTTCAAGTTTCAAGAATAGAGGAGTGGCAAACTTATTTGGTATCATCCTACCTCCTTCAATGGACCTGTAGTAGAAGATGAGGTTTGGCTGTGTGCTAGGCTCCTTTAGTTCTCAGCCCTCTTCCTCTATTTCTTTTTTAGAGATTCCTTCCTGGTCTATTTTATGTGCTTCTTGTAGGTTTGATAGAGTTTCTAGTAGGATTGTCTATGCTTCCTATAGGTTTGACTGTGTCTCTTGTAGGAGAACTTTTCCTTTTGATGAGGATGACCTTGTGACAGGCCTCCTAACATAGGTGATTGGAGACTTGGGAGAAGCTTGTTTTGATGTTCCTTCTCCTTCCTTTTTCTTTAGAGGGACTACTTTTTATTTTTTCTTTTTGTGATTCCTCTATGAAAATTTGAATTTTGGTAAGGGTTTGAGGTCTCCCTTGCCTAATCCTAGTGTTCTTTCTTGTGGAGAAGTAAAGTGGGGTTTGTCTTTATCTCTTTCCCTTTTATTTGACAGGTGTACTTAGGGCAGTTAGAGCACCTGCTGCCTCTTTCTCTATAGGCTTTGGAGACACTCTTGGTGATTTTTCTTCTTCTCTTCTATGAGTTGCATACCTATGTTCATCCTTATGTCCTTCATCCTCTCTTCCACTTCCTATTTGATCCTCTTCTCTTCCTCTGTTTCTTCATTCTTCTCATCTCTTTCTTATTTTGTTTCCTCCTCTATTTCTTCTTCATTGATATCCTTTGTTTCTTCTTCTCCCTCACTAGAAGTAGGGCTTCTTTCATACTCAATTTCTTGAATTTCTCCTTTTGCCTACATGTCTGCAAATGTTATCCATGCAATACGTAATCTTAAGTTTTTTAGAGCATCTTCACTAGTACAAAATGGCTAATTAATTACTAAAATACGACTAAATTTTGCATATAAACGACCATCTTTCAGTCAGTGACCAGTAGTAGCTAATTTATAGTATCTTATAATGCGACCAACTTTTAGTCGTTTTTAGCTTAGTCATCAATTTCATCATCTAGTAATATATTTAGTTATTAATTGTCACAATTAATGACCAAATATACAACAAAATATATTACTATATGATCACCCAAAAAAATGAATTAATGACCAAAAAAAATATGAACAAAATGTTGGTCGTGTTATAAGATATTGTAAATTAGCTACTAATAGTCATATATATGCAAATTTTAGTCAACGTTTGCAACCAATTAATGACCAAAGAAGTATGACTAAATTTTAGTTGTGTTATAAGATACTGTAAATTAACTACTAATAGTCGTATATATGAAAAATTCAATGATCATTTGTAATCACAAATTTATCATTTGTAGTAGTCATTTATATTTTTTTGGTAGTTTTATATTCATTATATAAACGACTAATTTAGTAGTTTATATTCATTTCATTTACTTTTCTTAATAATCATTATAAACAACTAATTTAGTTGTAAATTCATTTTATTTGAATTCACCATTAATGAATATAAAATACTAATTTATTATTTTTAGATTGATTTTATGGGTTCATTATTAATCAACAAAATTAATTAGTATGATTTTGCGACTAAATTAAAAAAAATGTCATACAATGTGCATATTCATCTAATATGGAAACACAAAGTTACATATGTTAATTACAATACTAAATAATATCAAGTGCAGCTATAAATAATTTCAACCACATTATATTATATGAAATGTAAAGTATTACAATAAGAGTTTCCAACTTAATATTGGTTGGATTGCAATTTACATGAAATATTGTTTCGTCACTTCAAAACATTATCATTGTGTTTTCAAGGCATTGTAGGTAAATTCACCAACTCTAAAGACTTGATCATCAGTATCTATGTGTGTGTCTCATGCGAGATATTGTCTTTAAGGGTATCACTTGACCAATTCTCTTCTATCTCTTTCTTTCTACATTTTTCGCTCTAGTGTTATTGTTCTCCTCTTTCTTCAATTCTTGTTTTTGACCATCAATACTAAGTTCCTCTTCTAAAATGAAAGAAGATATAATGTTGAGATGATGAACACTGGAGTATAAATTAAAATATACTATCAAAGATTTATACTACATACCTCAACATCAGCGATGTCAATGTCATTTTCCCTTAGAAAAGTAAGAAACTTGAACAAGTTTTCTTCAGTTGGGTGATAGCAGTCACTATGTGGCTAGATGCCTTGTGTAAAAAAAATAAATAAAACGTCACCATAGAAAAATAACACCTTGAGAACTTAATAACAATCATGTCAGTTAAGTTACAATCTAAAAAAATAAAGTTGTAGATATCTTGTGAAAACAAATGAAAAAGAAGACAACATATAATAAATAATGTATGACAACTAGCTGGAAAAATGCATTATTATAGAAGAAAAAAATTCTCCTATGGTTATCCATACATGTGGGTGGTTAACATGCCCCAATATGCCATGATCCTTAGGGTCCAGAGGAAGTAAACCTCCTACTAACATAGTGATTGATTGGTTGTATCTTGATATTGCCTCTCTTGTGTGAATCAAAAAAATAAAAATAAGTCCATCACTAACTAGTTGTACTTCATAGTATCATTTTCACATGTTATCTCCACATACCTACCAAAAATGTCAGATATGAAAATGAATGGCATTTTGAAATTGTTTCTAAAGCTATGTCATTTATACCCCTTCCAATGTATCTAACCAAATGTATCAACTTGATTTTCTTCTTTTATATTCATTTACATCTTAAAAGATATTTGTTTCAAAAACAAAAACAACCCCAATATCTTAAGATCCTAATGCTCATCCATATTTGTCATAAACCGTAAGAATTAATACTCTTATGATCAACATTGTACAACAATGAAGCTACACAAAACTAACTATTCATATTAAACAAAAATGAGGCTATTGGTATAAAAAAAAACAATGAAGCTCAATTTCTATTGGTACAATCAAGCTTAATTTCATTGGTAACTACAAAAAATAGAAATGAATTTATTGGTATAAAACAAACAAAAATGAAGCTACACAAAATACTCGATATAAATTCCAAACATAATGAGAAAAGGAGCAGTGCATTATTCTCTACCTTATGTTCTACTAAATAGAATGGTAAAAATATTAGAGAAAATTATCTTCTTTACAATGCATTTTAAGAAGAATAAATGGATATTCAGTTCTTTATATTCTATTTTAAGAAATCCATTTGCATTCCACTGTGAAATTACCTCCACATAAAGAGATATAACATTTCAAGTTTCCACATACATCATAGAAATTCAAGATGATACTTCCATAAACAAGAAAATGAATTAGAAATAAACAAATTACAAAGAACCAAAAGAACAACCAACCACTTGGTCCCGTTCATTTCCAGTGGCACACCATGGCTAAATATGATATACAGGAGGTTGTTAGGTGGCATACCAACCTTTCAAAATGATAGTTGTTTGGACACAAGGCATACACACCAAAAATGTTTTGACATGGACTCTATCAAACTCATGGAAGATTCGGATAGCACTTAAGACATTAGCCTTACAAGAATGAAGGTCACTTAAAACCATCCATAGAGTGTCCAAAAATAAAGAAGACAATTATGATCTATTTTCATGCAAGTTGCATATTGCTATTGGGTTTCTTTCTTTATTTTGATAAAAATACTTAAATGTGATCATTCTAATTTTCAACTGAACTAACATGCTTAGGATCTACAAAGAAGATATCAACAACTGTTAGCATTTTTTAGTCATTCACAAAAGTAACCATCCCATTCATATAAAAAATAAGGAAGTAATTTATGAAATGCCCATTATACTACAAAATGTTTCCTCCAAGGATCCAACAACCTAACATACATATGCCCTTCATGGAGCGATTGGATTCTTCTAAAACAAATTAGTGTGAAGATAGTAAATATTTTAAAAATATCATAACAAAAAGATATGATATCAGAAACAATATTGAGTGATCTAAAATATTATGTTTGACCCAACCAGTCTTAGCTGAATGAACCTAAATTTATATATTCCTCACTAATTCAAGACACATGCCCTGTGAAGTCACCTAGTTGCAAATGCAGCGTCATGGATCCAACCTGGACCCTATCGCTAGCCAAAATCACTTAGAATATATAATGAGAAGTTAGGAGATGGCCTTAGTTCATCCATCTGTAAACTCCAACAAAAATAAGAGAAAAATTAGAAATTTAAAAAGATACCCAACAATTCAGTGTTTGGCTATATTGTTTGAAAATGTTTTTTTCTGTGCCATCTGAGCATATTTTGGTTTTGAAAGTCATACCCAGGTTGGACCATTAACAAATGGCCCATCCCAACCAATGTGAGCTATATGTTTAGCAACTGTAGGATACCCAATCTCCATTTCATGATCCATGGAAACTACAACAAATTGAAAACTCCAAGATTGTTGATATGTGCATGAATTTCACATGCAGATAAAAGGGGTAAATGCCTATTTACAAATTCATGACATGTCTATGTCTATCTACCTTGGAATGATGGATAGTTAAGTTATTTACCAAATATCTAGGAGAGAACTCTCAAGCCCTTTTTGAATCTCCCCCACTTTTTTATAGATGAATGAGACTTTGTAAATGATGGTCTAAACATAACGGTTCCAACTGGAGGTTGCTAAGAGCTGGACTCTTCTGGAGCTTGTTCAACACAGCCATGAAATGAATAATTATAAGAATCTGCCAAATCTATATCCTTAAATTAAATTTACAGAACTTAACATAGGCACCTTAGTTTCCAATGAAAAAAAGGAATTAGAAATCGTGTTCCATGAAAGGCGAAAGGAAGATAAAAATTCAAGGTGCCAATATTTTTGATAAAAGAAAAATGATCATCAACTCATATATGAAATAAAAAATCTTTTTTACAGTGCAATTGCCTCTACAAATATATTTACTCTCGATTGAAGAGAGTTTTGGCACACTTTCGCAATTTAGTACTGATTTTTTTTTAGAACTTCCCTCAATTTGTGGAGCAATTGAATCAAATTTGTATTTCACTTGATCCTTGGTTGCAATTGTAACCAAAGAAGCACACTTAATAGTAAATGGTTTCACATATTGTTGTATAGGCTCTTTCATCTCATTTGTTGCATCTTTATCTCTAAAGCCAAAGCCACAAAATTTTCATTATGCAAATCAATGAGTGCAACTTTAATTATAAATGAAAGCATTCCAAACCGAGCAACCAAATGTTGATATCATGGATTTTAGATGGAGAATTATGTGTTTGTTTTCTTGACAAAGGTAGTATCTAGCTCTTGGCGAATTTCAAAGAATCCCTCCACAAGAACATTAATTGTATCTAGCTTCCACATCGTATGCTCAAAGAGGACTTGACCATCCTACAACCATTCTCAAATTTTAAGTCAAAATCATTTAGGAAATAAGTATTTTCAATTAAATGTTGACAATCCATAACCCTCAAGATTTTTTTTTATACAGACAACATACTTTCAAATTAGAAGAGATTCTACAACACAAGATTGTAAGTGATTCTGAAAGTGGCAAGACACTTGCTTTATATTTAGGATGTAAGATATTAAAAATGGTGTAGCATACAACATTTAGGTCTATAACATATTTACCTCCATGGAAGGAAAAGATAGAGGGCATGCCACAAACTAAACCAGTAGAGAGTTTTGTATAACATAATATTAAAGAGTAAAAATAAGGTTAATAATACATGCAAGATGAAAATTGATCGATCACAAATGCAAAGTTGCAATCGTGAATCAAGGTAACAAAACTTAGGACTTCGATAATAAAAACAAGATTTATGAAACCCATATATTAGAAGCCATCAAGAGGAACAAGATAACACTTAGTGCAACCTTTGTCAGTAGGGGAAAACTCTAATTTAGAGAAGCATTACCCAAAGGAATGGAAAAGCTTCCGATCCTACTAAAATAAAAAAATATCAAAATCGCAATACGATGAAAATTTCCACATAGTCAGTTTCTATTGGCTCTGTAAATATACTTCTAAGAAGTGAAAAATGTCAGAAATAACTCTAAATAAGGATGGATAATGAAAAGAAACACCTAGAGAGCATAGTCAAGGAATGCATACAAAACAAGAAAACTAGTACACTAGTGTTAGAAACAAATCACATATTTGATTTGGAATTAAAACTCACGAGAAAATCATTGAATTGAAAATGAAGTATAACTCCACCAATTGGTTTCCCCACAGTTCAACTGTTCAGCTAAGAAGCACTTCCTCAAGCTACCTTGAACAAGCTCACTAAACACCCTCCCTATGTAGAGTCCAACAATCATAAGAGTCAATTTCCTTTAGCAAGTTTCACCTTTGATATTTCAGTTTCTAAATTTATAAAAATTAATACATTCTATTTCCTACATAATGAACAACTTCAAGCATTTTCAAGGTGTCTTATAACGGGGTTTCTATTCTTCAGAAGATCAAGCAGGAAGTTGCATGCATTATGTTTGATATTGGTTCCATTGAAAATGATGACAAAGTATATCATTGTTAAAGTACTGAAAGTGGTGCAGAGGAATTCTTAAAAAATATTATATGAATTCTTAATAAGAATAAGTATATATGAGGATGTAAATATTCAGGACAAAGGAAAACAAATGGTGTTGATTTTTTATCACTAGTATATATTGGTCTAATGATTTCCCTAATAGAGCTGGTCATGTAAATACAATGGGTATGCCCCGATCTTCACATATAAAGGTGAACAAATTGATTTCTGTGCAGAAATGCCAATTAAGCTAGTTGATGCTTATTCTCAAATCTCAATGAGTGAGATATCAAAATAAGCTTTATCCTATATTTGAACATTCACAACACTAGGTTGTCGTCATTTTAATGTCATTGAAAAGAAACACAATTCACAAACTAGATCAGATCAGAACAACAGAAATGCAAGAATATTATGTACCTTGAATGTTCAGGCACAATTAATGAAAGTGTGAAGGCCCAAAAAGTACCACTAATAGGAACTAGATCAAATTTACATTTAGCTAGGCTTATTAGCTTCGAAAAATTAGATGACTGTGGGGACTTGGGAGCCTCTTCACCATGAAGTTTCATGGTCAAATTCTAGAAACGTTTCATCAACTTGAGAGAGTACCTTGGTTACTGGCAATAACAAAGAGACAACCTATATGCCTTGCACCATGGAAAGAGTAGTGAAATCTTGTGCCCAACATCATTGCTTCAAGTTGTGCAGGCTATGCAAGTAGCCATTATTTCAAAATGGTTGATTTTTCAGCCCTAACATCTATTGTGACAACCACAATGAGCTAATCAATATAGCATCTAATTATGTATTCCAGTGTGTAAGATTATAGTGACAACAAGGTAAAAATACCAACACTTGAATTAATATGTCAAATACTTAAGAAGTTTTTAGTTTACGTATAAATAGAAAGGTATAAAATCATGTTTAACAGTGGAAAGGGATAAATAAATATGGGAGCTCTTGTAGTCAAAGAAGTGAGACTTTTGTAAAGGTAACTTAATTTGCAAGGCTAAAAACGGATGTCTACCTGTAACAACACTGTTAGAGTCGGTCTTGTCAGTCCTCCGTCAGACATCAAAACTCTTTCTGCATTTCATTTTTAGGAGTCTCGCTCCATTCACTCAACTGCATTCCGCTAGGGGCATGCCATAATCTGACGGAAAGGTCTAGACATTCATTTCCCCTCATGTCTGGCACCTGTTGGCTTAGGTCTTTTCATCAATGTTCACTAAAGTCCATGACAGTCAATGTTCGATCTTTTAATGGACGAGAGTCATTTTCAGTCATTAGGTCTAGGGATTAGTCAATTTGGTCTTCAACCATGTCCAATAAAGCCATGCAGGCCAGAGGGAGGTCCTTACAAAGTTGTGATTCAAAGATTTTCATCGTCATGTTGACAGATTACGATTGTTCGTCAAAAATCTGTTTTGAAGAAAAGTCAAACAGTGTGTCATTTGTGATAATTTTCAAAAAAGTCTCCAGTTGATATCTTGAGGTGCAGTCCTGGTTTCCTTGGCCAAATGCCATGTCATGTGACCCCTGCAAAAAGTGCCAAAAATTTCATCATTTTAGCTAAAAATTCAAAGGGAAAAGTGAAATACAGAGTTGCATTAAATCAGGAAAAAGCGCCAAAATAAAACATTATCAAAGTGGGTTTTGAAGAAACAAAAATTAAAGCCACGACTCCAAATACCTTTATATAGAGCTTCTACAAGAAACATAGTCATTTTGCATACCAAGGTATAGAGAAACATTGCAAAGTGATTGTGAGAAAGCTAGCACGCGTTTTGGGTGAGTTTGGAGGAGTTCTCAAGGGCGCGGTGCACAAGCAGAGGAGCACGGCGCATAGGGCGTGACCCCACAATGGTGAAACTACATGGGCGAGGCGCACACACAGAGCGCAACACACTGGGTTTCTTGCGCGGTGCACACCCACAACGGCTCGATTTGACTCCAAATCAACAAATTGCTTTGAATCCCTTCCAATTGACAGGTAGGGTCGACATCTCGATGGCTCATGTATTTTTATGAATGTGATGATGGTTTATGGCCGTTTATAATTGCAATAAAAAAATCCTAAACCCTACCACTTGAAATCATCAAATCCATTGCTCTAGGGTTGCAAATTTGTTGTGTTGATACCAAGGTTCCACCTCCCCTTTCACCTTTCATTTTTCCCCTTCTTTCAATTGTTCCCTTCCCCCTATTCCATTTTTCCCATCTTTCCCTACCCTAAAACATTGCTAAACCCCTATTCCCTATCCCCTCCACTCATTGGTCAATGTAAAACCCCAAAACCCTACCTTATAAAATCCCCAAACCCTCCTACAGGTCCCTAAACAAAATTTCCCCTCATAACCCCTAATCCCATCATATTATTCCCCTTCCTAACACTCCCTTTTTGCATTGTTCCCCTTGCTGGCAGAGATCACAACATCACATAGTTTCACTACCATCATCAAAGGGCAGTTCAAGCAATGTCCATATACAGCAGTCATGGCATCTGAGCATTCATCGGAGTATGAGATGGAAACCCAAATTGATTCATCCTCGGAAGAACAGGCTCCCCAGAGACATTACAAAAGTGGCAAACATGTTAGGGATGAACCAACCACAGTTACAGAATTGCAGGCCTTCCCTCTTGCTATGTCATGATTCCAGCATTTGTCATGTTTGGAGTTTTGTCAAAAGGTGGCTAGTGTTCGAGTTCATCATGAGTTGGCCCGTCTTTTTGTGCTTCACCTACATGGAGATCACTCTATCTTAGCGGGGGTCACCTTCACACTCACACCTAAAACTGTCTCATTAACAACCGGCATACCGAACGTTTGATAACAATGGCATAAGAAACAAAAGGTTGATCGATAGCATTATGAGCCTTACATTAAGGCCAGTTTCTTGAGGCAGCTCCAAAGAGTCTTTCCGTTCCGATATTTGAAAGATGAATATGCTCCACTCATGAAGTTGATCATGAATTATTTCAACTGTGAGGGGAGGTTCTCTCGTCTATATGCCTATCACATCAGGTTGCTCATGCACTTTACCAGGGTATGGATGATGAACATCCCATATTTCATTTGCAGGAACATAGAGTGGATGAACACCTTCATGCAGCACAAGACCCCTCAGCAGCAACTTAACAGTGTTTATCACTTTGCCCTTATCAAGATTTTGGTGGTTCATTAGTTGGGATTGCAGGGCATTACTTGGGATGATTTGATCTCCCGTGACCTCTTCAGCACTTCACAGGTACTATCAAAGGTTGAACATGAGATAGGTGGTCCTTCTCATCAGTATGAGTGCCATGAGACCACTACTATGCCAGTATTCATCACCTACTAGAGAGGCAGTAGACATTTGTTCGCAGCAGCAAAGCGAGTGTTATCTCCACCCGGGGTGGAAGGGGCCTCGCTTCCGACATCGGCAACACAGGTACAAGACAAGGGCAAGATGCCCATGCATGACGAGGGGCCATCAGGTGAACAAGAGGCTGACTTCATCCTCATTCATGATGATGATACAGATGTGGAGAGTGCCAAACTTAAGAGGACTATTCAGGAGCAGCAAATGGAGATCCAAGCCTTGTCTCTCAATTTGGAGAGGGTTAAGTGGATTATTAGGTATTTGGAGCAGAGGAATAAACAACTTGAAGACTAGCATGAGATCATGGAGCTGCAAAACATCTGCGAGAATCGCCAAGCTTCCCAACATAGGAGGATTGAGCTCACTCCATTAGAGCAAGAGATTACCAATGACCGAGAGTCTTGGCTCGAGCATATCAACATCCACCTTGAGAGACTGTTAGAGAAGGTTCACAAGGACAAAACCATATTGAGGCATATGGTTTATCACTACAGGGCATGGAACATGAGTTCAAAGGCTCGGATAAGGAGCTTGAAGATGAAATTGAGGAGAGAGAGAAAAAAACAAAGGAGGAAAAAAGAGCAAGATCGGTTTCGAATCTTCGCTAAAGCCTCTGTGGCCTAGCATAACACTTCATAGGGAACCTCCAGCCCAAATTTTGAAAACTTTGGGGCAATTTTAGTCACGTGACAAACTTTTGGGCACAACACAGGGTTTTTCTCCCTGTGCACTGCGCCATTGGCGTAGCGCTTAGGATTGGGAGCTCCAAATCAAGAATGGTTTGCATTTTTGGACTCATCATGAAAAATCATGACTACTGGTGAATGACCAAGAAGTTTGGGCAAGTTTTGAGTCCCCAGGAGGTCAACAACACTCAAAAAATGACCTCTCTACCTCTATTTTGACACCCAGGAAGCAGTCTTGGGAGATTGAAGTTTTGGAGGGGCAAATGAGCACCAAATTTAGAAATTCGACCTGGTTTGGAAAGTAGACAAGCAAGGCTTTCTAACAAGCACACTTGGGCACAATTTGGACTCCCGAAAGTACCTCAAAATAGCCTCCAAAGTGGCATGGTGCATATAGTTTTGGGCGCGGCGCATATAGACCCAAAGGCCAAAATCACTTCCGCTCCGCGACATTTCGATTCGCGACTTTCTCCAAGCGGGCCTGCTCATTTATACTACATTTTTCTCGGCACTTAAAACAAAGTTTAAAGAGTATTTTAACTAAAGGTTGGCTTCTATCCAAGTGGCAAAGGAAGGTGAGCAGTCACCCAAGCAATTTTTCATTTTTGTAACGCTGCACCTGTCACTAATGATTGGATTTCCATTTCCATTTTGTAATGATTTGAAAAACTCCCCAAATGTGGGTTGTTCTATTTCCCAATGGCATAGTCTATTTATTGTATGCAAAACCATTTGCAAAGGGTTGGTTGTAATTTCTGGGAGACTGTGGGAGAGAAACTCAGTTCTTCATTGTATATTTTGACAGAGAATTAATGAAAGGTAGCGAATCTGGTTCATGAGATTCATGTGGTGTGAGTGTAGCAAATGTGTTCTCTTTATGTTTCATATGCATTTCGTTATGTTTCACAGTTCATTCATATTCATTTCCGGTGAAATTTTCTAAGTAAGATAAGGTATAATTCATGTTTATTGCTCTGCCTGTGGGAAAGTTTCACGTTATGTGATCTTCTTCTGTTGAAAAGGATTCATGTGTCTATGCCCTTTTCACCCTCCGAAACAATCTTTCCATTCCGCATTATTTCAAATTTAATTGCTAGACTTTTTGCCTGTCTTGCCTCACGAAGTAATCTGTGCCTTTGTGTTAAATTCTCTACTCATTTTCGTTCGTTGGTCCCATACATCCCAAAAACTCACTCATTTATAAAAAAATTTGCTTCTTGTTTCCATATTTATTTACCTAGCCTAAAATCAATATTCATTGTAAGTCATCTCAGACCATATTGTTTATCTATTCACTAAGCGTGACTCGGAGAGAGCCCTCTCCTATTTTGGTAGGGCTAGCTACCAGACTGAGCGTGGTTTGTGGTTACCCTGAATTTTGCCTTCCTTCAATCTAAGGCATATTTAGGTGCTAACATAGTTGCGACTCTGCTGGGGAAGAAATTACTCCCCTTACTTCTTGATAATTCTAAGCTTCCGGATGATAATTTTAGGATTTGATAGGTTGAGTGAGTTGGTTGTGTCCTTTGATTTTTCTTAATAGCACACTGGCTTCTAGAAGATATACCAAAGCTAATCTAGATCTAGATCCTCCGCACATCTATGAAAATCCCAATTTGATTCCAAGACTTCATCGTCAAGAGAGTTCTATATCTCCCGTGTTCAAATCTCATTCATGTCCTGACATTTTTTAGTATCTTGAAGAGTTAGATTTTGATGAGCAGTTTTAAATATCGTTGTTTGAGACTAAATATGAAAGAGCGGTTGACTCTACTGTCCCCAATCCACAGTTTCTTGTAGACTTGGAGACTGAAAGGGATAACCGGGCAATTGATAATTACATTGTGGCACAACTTCAAACTCCAGTTGCTATCCCCCTACAAACTGTGCACACTCCTCCAACACCTCCCAAGCCAAACCCACCAAGAGTGATGGCTGCTCGTTTTGCACCTCTTGATCTACCTCAAGTTTTAGATGATATGCCCACAGATTAGCAAAGCAAAATCCCATTTTTTGATGGCACACCTAACAACATTACCGCTCAACAACATGTGGACAGAATGGCTGATTTATGTGAACTTCACGAGATCGATGTAGAGAATGTGGCATTGAGACTCTTTGTACATACATTTGCAGGTGAAGTGAGGAAATGGTTCAGAGGTTTGCCGGCTACATGTATCGCTACCTTGGCTGACCTACAAAGACAATTTTTAGGCTGTTGGGAAGTGCAAAAGAATCCTCTCCAAATTCTGGCTGAATATGAGCAAATCAAACGAAATGCTGGTGAGTCGGTCCAAGACTACTGCATTAGATTCAATTCTGTTTATAATGAAATTCCTGATCATCTAAGGCCACCTGTGGGGCTAGCCATGGTGAAGTTTCCAGATGGTTTTGATGCTGACATGGCTTATCAATTAAGAGAGAGAGAACCGGCCACAATGGAAGACATGCAAAAGATCGCGGTCAGCGTTGAAGCAAATCTGCTGACCAAGAGGGCTAGAGCAAAGGCAGAAAAGAAGGTCACCGTAAAAGAAGAATCTTCCTCGGTAGATCAACTACTCTGGAAGGTAGAGCAAATGCTTGAAAGGGTGAAACTTGACAAACCTGAGCCACAAGTTAGAAATCCTAACATCCGTGGCCAGCAACAGCCACAATATAGAATAAGGTAGAGAAATCAGTGAGCCCAAGAGCAGACAGCACAACAGCCAGTACAGCCACCTTTGCAGCAAAATTTTGTGCATGGACTGGAGTCAGATGAGGACGGGAATATAATAGGTGAAGAAAACCACCTCTTTACTCCTGATGATTTGTCTATTTATATTACCGAGGATGGCGAGTATGTAGAAATTTCGACTGTACACAAAGATGCAGATTTCATTCTAGCAAATGACACCGTTTTGGAGAAAGAATCAGATGAGTACCAATGAGGCTATATGAACACTCTGTCTGCCCAGCAGTAGTGGTATTCACTTAGAAATAGAGATGTGCCAGTTAAACCAATTCAGAAGAGGAAGGACGTTGAGGCATCAAAGGATGATTCACTAGTTACACAAAGGAAAGGAAAGAAGGAGGTTGATCTGGGTAGTAGAAAATCGCCATCAGCAAAAAAATCAAATCAGCCAATTGCATCAAAGGAAAAGGAAAGGAAAGAAATCCTAGTCAAAGAGGTAGAAAATGTTCCCGCTTTTAATTTAGAGAATGAAATTTATAAATTGAAAGTATCCATTCCCTTGACTGAAATAATGAGGAACAGAGGTTATAGAAGTCAAGTGTCCAAAATTTTGAATTTTGACCCAATGTTCGACATGGTGAATGTCGAAGATGATCAACCTGAAATGATTTTTGGGCCAGCATCGAACGGTGAGTCTCCTGATAGTGATGTGCCACCTTTTTATATCATTTTAAGATTACATGATTTTGTGTTACATAATGCCATGTTCGATTCTGGAGCTTCTCACAATCGCATGCCCAAGGCTATCATGGATAAGCGGGGTCTGGACATCACCCGGCAATACCATGATCTCTATTTCTTTGATTCTAGTAGAGTAAGATGTATCGGGCTCATCAAATATTTGGTTGTGAGTTTGGATCAACTCCCAATGAAGAATGTTTTGATGGATATTATTGTAGTAGATATTCCTCCCAGGTTTGGCATGCTTCTTTCCAGGTCTTGGTTGGCAAAATTATAAGGGACACTACAACTAGATTTCTCCTATGCAACGATTCCGGTGTTTGGCCAAATGAGGAAATTGTATCGGGAACAAAAAATGAAATACATGATTACAAGCAAGGAGAAACCAATAAATTATCTGATTAATTATGTACATACAGATTTAGAGTCTTTTGTTTTGTATTCTGATAGTTTCAATGATATTGATAGTTAGTTAGTAGAAGCAGATGACATTCCAGAAATAACAACAAATTTCAAAAGAGTTTTAAAGAGAGAATGACAAGAACAACAGAACACCGTTGAGCGATCAGCTGAAAGTAATGGACAGCAAGCAGACAAAGCACAACAAACAGATTTTCAACACTTGCAAGAGGAGGAAGAAGGTTTGTGGACCATGGATTTCGATGGAGCAGTGGGAAATGATGGCGCTGGAATTGGGATTTGGGTACACAATCCTTTCTCTGCCCCGAAAAAAGTGCCTAGTGATGTGCGGGTATGCTCTTACAAGTTAGCTTTTGATTGTTCAAATAATGAAGTTGAGTATGAAGCTCTGATTGCTGGCCTAAAAATTCTAAGAAAGCTAGATGCTAAGAGGATTGCAGTATATGGTGACTTTGAATTGGTGATTAAGTAGGTCAGAGGTGAATATCAAGCAAAGCATCCTCGGATGCGGGCTTACCATAATGTAGTCCTAGACATCCTAAAATTATTTTCAGAATATACCTTGACATGTGTGCCTCGTATACAAAATAGCATTGCTGATGCTCTTGCTAAGGCAACAAGTAGTTTGAAGATCCCAATGAACTCTAGTAATAAATTCGAAATCCATGTCAAGCATCGTCTGACGGTCCTGGACAATCAGAGATATTGGCAAGTTTTCCAAGATGATGAGGAGATTGATGATTTTCTGCAAAACAAAGGTAAGTTCAAAGAAAACTCAATTGATGTAGAAAATGATGATGATAAAGATAATGGGAAAGACGATGTACAGATCAATGAAATGGAAGTGTTGCAGCTAAAGAATAACATTATTCCTAAAGGCTTGATACCTTTAGAAGAACTCTTTGATCAAGATGATGTAGCCCACAAACCAACATTGCAGCCAATAGAGAAGGGTGTGGAAGAGGTCAATGTCGGAACAGCTGCTAATCCTAAAATGGTAAAATTTTCTAAATCATTGCCACAAAAGATCAAAGTCAAATATATCAGTTTGTTGTCTTCATTTGCAGATGTGTTTGCTTGGGACTATTCTGACTTAAAGACATATGATACCAATATAATTCAACACACTATACCCATTAAGCCCAATCAGAAACCTTTCAGACAGAAGTTGAGGAGGCTAAATCCAAAGCTACTTCCATCAATTGAAAAGGAGATAAACAGGTTGTACAAATCAAGAATCATTGTTCCCATCAGATTTTTGGATTGGATCTCTAATTTGGTGCCCCTACAAAAGAAGACAAGTGAGATTCGCTTGTGCATTGATTCTAGAAATCTCAATAAAGTTTCATTGAAAGATAACTATCCACTGCCCAAAAGGGATCATATACTTCAGCGAGTAGTGGGAGCATTTTGTATGTCATTGCTTGATGGTTATTCTGGATATAACCAAGTTTTTGTCCATGAAGATGACTGAGACAAGATAGCGTTCACCACTCCGTGGGGAAATTTTCATTACGCTAAAATGCCTTTCGGTTTGAAGAACGCGGGTGCCACATTTCAGCGTGCAATGGACTTGGCTTTCACAAATGAGAAGGATGTCTTTTTGGTTGTGTACCTGGATGATTTGATAATGTTTTCCAAATCTGATGAAGAACACATGTACCATCTAAAAACTGTCTTCCAAAAGTGCAGAAAATATGGGTTGTCACTAAATCCGGAAAAGAGCTTGTTCGCCGCGGAGGAAGGCAAACTACTCAGGAACATTATCTCAAAAGATGGCATTCGTATTGACCCAGCACGTGTACAAGCGATTCAGAAAATTGATCTGCCCCGGAATAAAAAAGAGATTCAATCTTTCAATGGTAAAATTAATTTTCTACGCCACTTTGTACCTAATCATGCTAAACATCTAAGAGAGATTACAAACATGCTTAAGAAGGACAACCAAGTGAAATGGACGGAGGAGGCTGTAAAATCTTTCAATTGAGTCAAATTGGCTCTTTCTTCAGCTCCAGTTCTAGTCAGCCGGGACTACACTCAGGATTTCATATTGTTTTCATTTGCTTCATAGCATACTATGGAAGCTGTGTTATTGCAGAAAAGAGATGATCACGAAAGACCAATTTCTTTCTTCAGCAGAGCCATAAGAGATGTAGCCTTAAAATAAAACATCATTGAGAAGAAAGCCCTTGCACTTGTGAAAGCATTGAAAGATTTTCGGGTATATATTTTGCATTCTCATATTTTGGCTTATGTTCCTAACACTGTTGTCAAAGATGTTTTAGTGTAGATAGATCCGGAAGGAAGACGAGGCAAGTGGATTGCAGCTTTGTTGGAATATGATGTGGAAATAAAGACCACAAATCTTGTTAAAGGACAGGGATTGGCAAAGTTAAGGGCTGAGTCAAACTTTCACGCCTTAGACATAAATCTGATTGCTGCTATGTCCGATGAGAATGAAGAAGGATCGTCAATTCAGGTACCTGAAATGTTTTCTCTTTCTCCGTGGTATTCAAATATCATATCTGTGCTTAAAAATTTGTCACCACCACCCGGCATGACAAGAAACAAAGCTAGAACACTCAAATTGAAGGCTGCCAAGTTTTGCATTCTAAGTTCTGCACTTTATTGGAAAGATCCCGGTGGCGTTATGTTAAATTTCTTGTTGGAAAATGAAGCAAAGAGGGTCATGGAGGATTGCCACGAGGGAGACTGTGGTGGTCACCTTTTTTGGAAATCAACAGCAAATAAAGTCCTGAGTGCGGGATACTATTGGCTGACATTGTTTGCTGATGTATATAAGAGGGTCAAGAGCTATCATAAGTGTCAGATTTTCGAAGGAAGGCAGAAGTTACAGCCTTTGCGACTTAAGCCCATTGAGGTGAGTGCTCCTTTTCAGTAATGGGGGTTGGATTTCATTGGTGAAATTCATCCCGCTTCTTCCGGTCAGCATAGATGGATCCTCACAGTGACAGATTATTTCACAAAATGGATCGAAGCAATTCCCACCAGACAAGCTACAAATGCGGTAATTATTTCATTCCTTGAAAATACCATCTTGTCTCGCTTTGGCTGCCCAAATAAGTTAATCACTGATAGCGCAACAGCTTTCAAATAAAAAAGGATGGTAGAGTTTTGTCATAAATATCACATCATTTTGGGTCACTCAACTGCCTATCATCCGCAAGGCAATGGATTGGCGGAATCTTCTAATAAATCATTGGTCAACATCATTAAGAAGCTATTGGAAATAAACAAGAAAAGCTGGCATAAGAGGCTGGTCAATGCACTTTGGGCAGATCAGGTCAGTCAGAAGAAATCCATTGGTACGTCCCCATTTGAGCTTGTTTATGGAGTCGATAAAGTGTTTCCTACCTCTCTCGCAGCCCCGGTAGTCAAACTTCTTCAGGAGGCGAGCAGTGAAGATGATCCCATGTAGAGAAGGTTGAATCAAATGGTCCACTTGTAGTAGACCAGAGAGGAAGTCTTCCAGAACACGTCCAAGTTGCAAGAGAAGATTAAGAAAATTTATGACAGAAAAGCAAAGGTGGAAAAATTTCAATTGGATGATGTGGTGCTGAAGTGGGATGCCAGGAATGAGGAAAAAAGTAAGCATAGTAAGTTCAAGAACCTCTGGAAAGGTCCCTTCAAGATTGCAACATATCAGGGTCAGAATGCCTTTCTTCTGAAGGAAATGAATGGGGAAGATTGTCTAGGGGGGCCGATCAATGGTCGACTGTTCATGCGGTACCATTTCTCAGTTATTGACGCTGCTTCCACTGTCACTGTAAATACCATTTTATTTCAGTTTGGTTAGAGTTTGTCAAGTTAGTCTTCAAGAAATTTCAATATCAAATTTGAGTCAATTTTTTGGTCATTTTAGTTTCATAAATGAGTCAGAGTCTAGTGTTGTCTGTCGAAATAATGACTCCATAGCCCAATGGACGAAGGCACTGTCTAGCTCTTCCAGAGATGTGTTGTTCTTGGCACCTCCAAGGAACTACCATCCCCCATTGGAGCCAATGTTAGAGTTGGTCTTGTCAGTCCTCCGTCAGAGATCAAAACTCTTTCTGCATTTCATTTTTAGGAGTCTCGCTCCATTCACTCAGCTACATTCTGCTAGGGGCATGCCATAATCTGACAAAAAGGTCTTGTCGTTCGTTTCCCCTCATGTTTGGCATCTGCTGGCTTAGGTCTTTTCATCAATGTTCACTAAAGTCCATGACAGTCAATGTTCGATCTTTTAATGGACGAGATTCATTTTCAGTAATTAGGTCTAGGGATTAGTCAAGTTGGTCTTCAACCATGTCTAATAAAGCCATGCAGGCCAGAGGGAGGCCCTTACAAAGTTGTGATTCAAAGATTTTCATTGTCATGTTGACAGATTACGACTGTTCTTCAAAAGTCTATTTTGAAGAAAAGTCAAACAGTGTGTCATTTGTGATAATTTTCAAAAAAGTCTCCAGTTGCTCTCTTCAGGCGCAGTCATGGTTTCCTTGGCCAAATGCCATGTCATATGACCCCTGCAAAAAGTGCCAAAAATTTCATCATTTTAGCTAAAAATTCAAAGGGAAAAGTGAAATACAGAGTTGCATTAAATCATGAAAAAGTGCCAAAATAAAACATTATCAAAGTGGGTTTTGAAGCAAAAATTAAAGCCATGACTCCAAATGCCTTTATATAGAGCTTCTATAAGAAACATAGTCATTTTGCATACCAAGGTATAGAGAAACATTGCAAAGTGATTGTGAGAAAGCTAGCACAAGTTTTGGGTGAGTTTGGAGGAGTTTTCAAGGGCGCGGCGCACAGGCAGAAGAGCGCGGCGCACAGGGCGCGACCCCACAGTGGTGAAACTACATGGGCGCGACGCACACACAGAGCGCGGCGCACTGGGTTTGCTGCGTGGCGCACACCCACATTGGCCTGGTTTGACTCCAAATTTGCAACAAATTGCTTTGAATCCCTTCCAATTGACAGGTAGGGTCGACATCTCGATGGCTCATGTATTATTATGATTGTGATCATGGTTTATGGCCGTTTATAATTGCAATAAAAAATGCCTAAACCCTACCACTTGAAATCATCAAAGCCATTGCTCTAGGGTTGCAAATTTGTTGTGTTGATACCAAGGTTCCACCTCCCCTTTCACCTTTCATTTTTCCCCTTCTTTCCATTGTTCCCGTCCCCCTATTCAATTTTTCCCATCTTTTCCTACCCTAAAACATTGCTAAACCCCTATTCCCTATCCCCTCCACTCATTGGTCAGTGTAAAACCCCAAAACCCTACCTTATAAAATCCCCAAACCCTCCTACAGGTCCCTAAACAAAATTTCCCCCCATAACCCCTAATCGCATCATATTATTCTCCTTCCTAACACTCCCTTTTTGCGTTGTTCCCCTTGGTGGCAGAGATCACAACATCACATAGTTTCACTACCATCATCAAAGGGTAGTCCAAGCACAGTCCATATACAGCAATCATGGCATCTGAGCATTCATCGGAGTATGATATGGAAACCCAAAGTGATTCATCCTCGGAAGAACAGGCTCCCCAGAGACATCACAAAAGTGGCAAACATGTTAGGGATGAACCAACCACACTTACAGAATTGTAGGCCTGCCCTCTTGTTATGTCATGTTTCCAGCATTTCTCATGTTTGGAGTTTTGTCAAAAGGTGGCTAGTGTTCGAGTTCATCATGAGTTGGCCCATATTTTTGTGCTTCACCTACATGGAGATCACTCTATCTTAGCCGGGGTCACCTTCACATTGACACCTGAAATTGTCTCATTAGCAACCGGTGTACCAAACGTTGGAGAACAATGGCACAAGAAACAAAAGGTTGATCGGAAACATTATGAGCCTTACATTAAGGCCGGTTTCTTGAGGTAGCTCCAAAGAGTCTTTCCGTTCCGATATTTGAAAGATGAATATGCTCCACTCATGAAGTTGATCATGAAGTATTTCAGCTGTGAGGGGAGGTTCTCTCATCTATATGCCTATCACATCAAGTTGCTCATGCACTTTACTAGGGTATGGATGATGAACATCCCATATTTAATTTGCAGGAACATAGAGTGGATGAACACCTTCATGCAGCACAAGACCCCTCAGCAGCAACTTAACAGTGTTTATCAATTTTCTCTTATCAAGATTTTAGTGGTTCATCAACTGGGATTGCAGGGCATTACTTGGGATGATTTCATCTCCCGTGACCTCTTTCGCACTTCACAGGTACTATTAGAGGTTGAACATGAGATAGGTGGTCCTTCTCATCAGTATGAGTGCCATGAGACCACTACTATGAAGGTATTCATCACCTATCAGAGAGGCAGTAGAAATTTTTTCGCAGCAGCAAAGCGAGTGTTATCTGCACCTGGGGTGGAAGGGGCCTCACTTCTGACATCAACAACACAGGTACAGGACAAGGGAAAGAGGTCCATGCATGACGAGAGGCCATCAGGTGAACAAGTGGCCGACTTCATCCTCATTCATGATGATGATATAGATGTGGAGAGTGCCAAACTTAGGAGAACTATCCAGGAGCAGCAAACGGAGATCCAAGCCTTGTCTCTCAATTTGGAGAGTGCTAAGTGGATTATCAGGTATTTCAAGTAGAGGAACAAACAACTTGAAGACCAGCATGAGATCATGGAGCTGCAAAACATCTACGAGAATCGCCAAGCTGCCCAACATAGGAGGATTGAGCTCACTCCATTAGAGCAAGAGATTAACAATGACCGAGAGTCTTGGCTCGAGCATATCAACATCCACCTTGAGAGACTGTTAGAGAAGGATGACAAGGACAAATCATATTGAGGCAGATGGTTTAGCACTACAGGGCACGGAACATGAGTTCAAAGGCTCAGATAAGGAGCTTGAAGATGAAATTGAGGAGAGCAACAAAAGGACAAAGGAGGCAAAAAGAGAAAGATCGGCTCTGAATCTTGGTTGAAGCCTTTGTGGCCTAGCATAGCACTTGATAGGGAACCTCCACCCCAAATTTCAAAAACTTTGGGGCAATTTTGGTCACGTGACAAATTTTTAGGCACAACACAGGGTTTTTCTCCCTGTGCGCCGCGCCACTGGCACGACGCTTAGGATTGGGAGCTCGAAATCAAGAATGGTTTGCATTGTTGGATTCAGCATGAAAAATCATGACTTTTGGTGCATGGCCAAGAAGTTTGGGCAAGTTTTGAGTCCCCAAGAGGTCAAAAACACTCAAGAAATCACCTCTCTACCCCTATTTTGACACACAGGAAACAATCTTGGGAGATTGAAGTTTTAGAGGGGAAAATGAGCACCAAATTCATAAATTCCACTTGGGTTGGAATGTAGACAGGCAAGACTTTCTAACAAGCACACTTGGGAACAATTTGGACTCCAGCAGGTACCTCAAAATTGCCTCTAAAGTGGTGCGGCGCATATAGACCCAAAGGGAAAAATCACTTCCGCTTCGTGACATTTCAATTCGCGACTTTCTCCAAGTAGGCCCACTCATTTATACTACATTTTTCTTAGCACCTAAGGCAAATTTTAAATAGTATTTTCAATAAAGGTTGGATTCTATCCAAGTGGCAAAGGAAGGCGAGCAGTCACCCAAGCAATTTGTCATTTGTAACGCTGCACTTGTCACTAATGGTTGACTTTCCATTTCCATTTTGTAATGATTTGAAAAACTCCCCAACTGTGGGTTGTTCTATTTCCCAATGTCATAGTCTATTTATTGTATGCAAAACCATTTGTAAAGGGTTGGTTGTAATTTCTGGGAGACTATGGGAGAGAAACTCAGTTCTTCATTGTATATTTTGACAGAGAATTAATGAAAGGCAGTGACTCTGGTTCATGAGATTCATGTGGTTTGAGTGTAGCAAATGTGTTCTCTTTATGTTTCATATGCATTTCGTTATGTTTCACAGTTCATTCATATTCATTTCCGGTGAAATTTTCTAAGTAAGATAAGGTAGAATTCATGTTTATTGCTCTGCCTATGGGAAAGATTCACGTTTTGTGTTCTTCTTCTATTGAAAAGGATTCATGTGTCTATGCCCTTTTCACCCTCCTAAACAATCTTTCAGTTCCGTATTATTTCAAATTTAATTGCTATACTTTCCGCCTGTCTTGCCTCACGAAGTAATCTATGCCTTTGTGTTAAATTCTCTACTCATTGCCGTTTGTTGGTCCCATACATCCCAGAAACTCAGTCATCTATAAAAAAATTGCTTCTTGTTTCCATATTTATTTACCTAGCCTAAAATCAATATTCATTGTAAGTCGTCTCAAACCATATTGTTTATCTATTCACTGAGCGTGACTCGGAGAGAGCCCTCTCCTATTCTGGTAGGGCTAGCTACCAGACTAAGCGTGGTTTGTGGTTACCCTGAATTTTGCTTTCCTTCAACCTAAGGTGGATTTAGGTGCTAACAAAAACAACACCAGCTCCATCCACAAAAAGAACGCAAGAGCTTAGGTCTGTCCAATCAACATATCTAGAAAGAGCATCTGCTCCAATAACCAAAACATTTTTTAAATCCACCAGCTATCATTGTTCTAATAATACTAACCATAAGTAAATGAGTTATACAAAAAAATTGGATTGATCAGCAATCAGAATAGACACAACTCACCTTTTAGGAAATGTGTAGTTGTTACAAACTCAACAGAAAGCCACTACAAGCTGTTGTAATGTCAAAAGCCAAGGCTTTTATACAACCCACCTCACTTTGTACCTGATATCAAAATTGTATTTTTTTCTAATATGGAATCACAAGCATGAATAACTAATGTAAAAATTTACTGAAAAATATCTAAAATCTACAAGTAGTAAACTTTATTTGTTAAAATTATACAAATTGACACAAAAAATACCAATTTAATTTGGTTAAGGTGAAGAAAGGTTATGTCTTAAAGAGATAGGTTGTCAACATTCAAAAGAATAATCCTAACAATGACATGAGATCCAAAAAAAATTGGAACTTTTGAGAGTTGAAAAAAAAATATTTTATAGACCCTTGGTTGGATCCCATTTAAAAATTGGAACAATTATATATTTCCATAAAATCAACACATTCACAATCATCAATATCAATTAATTTTCATTTGGATTTCATGATGCAAGCCACTTTGTGGCAGCTACCTCATGCAATTTCATTCAAACCCAATAGGAATGTGGTTGCAGAAATATGTTCATATACCAACATAATTATCAATGTAAATGGAATATTTTGTGGAACCATTTCATTACATATGTGAGACGAAAACACTACTAACAGAGAACTGGCAATTTTGTAAAAACATAATACACATGCAGACAAGAACAAGTTTTGAAGACACCAAATCATGCTAGTGATCGCAAAATGTATCCCATTGAGAAACTCTTACAATGAATTTTTTTGATTAAGTCTGTGTAAAGACATTTGAAATTGGTTGCTACCTTGCATAGGTAACAAATGTAACCTCAGCCACAAGGTCCACAACATTGAAGGAAGCTCATTTGTTGAAAATTCAAAACATTAAACCTAACTATTGACTGAAGTGTGGTTTACTGACCATGGGACATGTGGGTTAGAGGACCATCAGATTATGCTGAATGATTAAAACAGAATCTTCTTAACTGTCATATTTCATATGTTGTGCCGGTTAGTCTAGTTAGTCATATGAGAAACACATTCTTGTCTTGGTTATAGTTTGCTTCTAGCTTTCTAGTGTTCTAACTTCCATCTAGTATCAACTATTTCAGCCATTTGTAATTTTTTGTCTTTATGCAATATACAAAGAGGTTTTCAATACCTCTGCAGATCAAATTGGGCATGTCTATATCACCATATATCAAATTCTATAAATTTTATAGAATTTTATATATGTTGATATAGACATGCCCTATTTGATTTGCAAGGGTCTTAAAAAACTCTTTGGATATGTTGGCAAGTGGCAACACTGAGTTATGAGGGTTTCACTATCCAAGCAAAAATTCAACTTTAAAAAAGGGAGCAACAAAGTCTCCTTGGGGAATGAAAAAAAAATTACAAGCTTCTTTTTCTATACGTCTTATAGGTTATTTCCCAAATGATTTTTTGATCAAATTTTGAACTACTATGAGACTCAGCTCAAACAAATTCATGAATAGGTGGCTAAATGGTAAATATAGGTATGCTCCAAAAGGATGGCGGATATTGACAGTGATGTTGTTATAAAAAAGACTCTTTAGTCACTAAGAAGCAAGCTAATAATATAATGAAAATAAGGGAACAACAAAACAAGGAAAATAGGGAAGCTTAGCATGTGGAAAATAAGGATGCCTTGCATATATTATGACAAGGCACTATAAAATAATTGCAAGGAATAGCATACTAAACTATGATAGAATGATCATCTTTGACTCACAGATTTGCAAACAAGAGGCACAAGTTCATTCAGAAAGTAGAAGGATTTTGACAAGACAATAGAAACTATTTGTGAGAAGAAACAGACTAAACTGGGATAATAATCATATGCTTTAAGTCAGAAATTTGCACATGTACAGATTCCTCCACATGCAACAAAATAATTTTGATAAGAGAAATTATATACAAGACCTACCCTATATCTCTCTATTATTAATTTATTATCAAACGATAAGTACTTAAAGCAAACACACCCAGAACGTCCCTGAAATTTTCTAGGAATGTCTCAGGTATGGCCAACAATTCCCTTCATCCCCAATGAAATCCATCGCACAAAGGTACATTTCCTTACTCCTCAAAAAACTAGAACAGTGGGTATGAGATTCTTTTTTTCCTTTTATTGGGGGGGGGATTGGGGGGGGGGGGTGGTGGGATGCAAGAATAGAAAAGGATAATGTCAGCCATTTTATCATCAACTTGTAGTTAACATCTTTAGAGCCATGTTTAACTCAGTGTTATCAAAATTTGAAAATGGACAATCTAAACCAGAAGCAACTAGTTCTAGCACTGCTTTGAACATTCTAGTCAGAACCCACCCATGAAACTAGAATTGATCAGTTTTCCCCAAATTTTCTAGTTCAGGACAGAACTAATCAAACTCGATAGTTTGACCAATTTTGTACCATTACAGCCCCAACGCCAGAAAAAAGGAAAAAATAAACCTACAAAAAATCCTAAAACTGCCATAAATCTCATTTCCCATCTATTTAATAAGTCCCCCTATATTTTCTTCACAACCTTCTCATTGATCATTTGAGCAGAAAGAGCATTGATTCAACAATATTCTTGTGTTGATTCATAGTGCTTCTCAGTCTGATTGAGAGAGTTTCATCCAATGATTTGGAGCACTCACGATTTGATTGTGGTGCTTCTTGTGTTTTTGGCAATGTTGTAAACATTATGTTAGCAAAAATATCACCAAGTACATGGAAAAGAAAATATTGACAACATCAGGAAAATATCACAAAATATAGGCAAATTTAAAAAATACAAAATTATTCAAAAACACAAATCATTGACATTATGCCCCTCCATCGATGAGCAGGGCAAATAATTTCATGCATCGCATGACAATATCGAGATATTTACAATATTCTAATGATATTTTCCAGAATGAAAACATTGCACAATTTATCAGCAATAATATCGTTCTAGGGTAAAATTTGTGACATTGCAATAATACCACAACCATGATAATCACAATGTTTGCAACACTAGTTTTTGGAGCTATTCTTTTACTGATTCCAGATGTTCGTTCAATCTTTTCCTGCAATTGATTTAGATCTGCTCCTGGAATATTTTTGTAAGCTACATCCACATTTCCATATCAACAGTGAATATTATGGCAAGACTAAATAATAGTGTTAGTGAATATTATGGCAAGACTAAATAACAGTGTTAGTGAAGTGACCAACATTATAACACATAAGGGTAGAATAGACATTGACAACAGACCTTGACCATGACCATAGATCAAGCCTCCTCAAACCTTGACACTATACAAAACATTAAGTAAAATGATTGGCCTCCAGTTTCTCACCATATCCCTTTCTATTCCTTTAAGAATAAGCTTGATCAAATCTGCATCTACCTGCTCCCCCATGTGCCTATTTCCAAGGATTCTCAACACACCCCAAGGAAACACTTACATGAATTCAAGACACATTTCTAGCCATTGAAATGGTAATAATAACAAAACAACCCAACATCAAAGTGATTCCCTACAACATAAACTAACATTAACAAGTTAACAAAAAAATGCACGCAGAACTTCAAATTTAACTTCAATGTCACTACAGTTCATTTTTATGTTAGTCGGATGCTTCTCATTTAATCAATGCAACAAAGATAATGAGTTTAAACTTTAAAGGCAACCCCTTATATCGAATTATATAGAAAAATTGTCCCAACAAAGCCCAAATTTTCACTACAAACATCATCTCAAAACAAAAAACACAGCACTACGAGGAGTTTTGATATAAAGAAAATTGTGAATTGTATAATTTCAAAATCCAACACCTCTGAATTGAGAGTAGCCTAGACAAACACAATTGCTCACCAAGCCAATCAATACATGATAAAAAGAATTGGTTTCCACTCAATAAAACTCTGCTAAACTCTAAATTAACTGCTATAACATCAATGAAATATGATACCATCGTGATATAGATTCTATAACTAACAAATTCCCATAAAAATGCTAACGATATAGCATAATCTCTCTAGTCCAAGTAGCTCCCATATTATGGAAAACATTAGCTCAAACAATTTGAAACAAGCAGAAACATGAGAAAACACAAAAATATGGAGTACAAATTGATGAGCCCCAAAAATGGATAATTATATGGGCTCATTCAACCTCCTAATTCGACTAATCCACCATTCTCATTAGTTTATTGCATGTTTTTTATTATAATTATGCTAATAGAGTGAATTGGGTTAGCCATTATGCCAACAAGTCTAATGTGTGATTTATGCAGTCTTTTTGGTCAATTTGGAGACAAACTCAAAGGTTTACATGAGCACTTGGTAGCCAAATTCGTGGAGAGGATTTTTAAGAAGGTGTCCCCTTCATTTATGGGCCCTTACCTCGAATTCTCCACCATCAGCTCGGAGTTCAAGGGCCACCAAATCGATTATCACAAGGGCAACCAAGCAAGCCAAGTAGGACTGCTATTAACTGCAAGTTTTGGGTAGTCGAGTCCCTAAAGTTTAGGAGGACTATTGGGATCCTAAATTTGTATAAATAATAGGGTCTAGGGCCTCATTTCAGTTAGTCACTTTGTAGGGAGAAGTTAGCTAGTTTTTAGTTCGATTTTAGTCATTTTTTAGGCAGTAGTTTAGCTCTGCATTTCAGCACATTTTCAAGTTTTCCTTGTGGACAGTTTTTGGAATGTAACTATTCTTTTGACCAATAAAGATGAATCCAACTTTGCACCAGCTATAATCTCTCTTAGGAGGCTGTAGCTCTTGGGGTTGGGCCCATCTCAAGTGCCCAGTACCTCCTTTGTTTACTTTCATGTGTCTTTGTTGCATTCTTAGAATAAAATCTGTTATTTAGATTAAAATATTGCTTTGTTACTTAGGTCGTTATTTATGATTAAAATAGATTTTTATGTTCAGATTTAGTTGATAGATTAGTAACAGGGAAGATCTCCAGAAAAAGGCCATCAAGCACCTCGGATCTCACCTCTCCCTCAGTGGGATCGTGAGCTGGGACAAAGGTGACATTGCTGCCAACAAAAACACGGTTTTGCTTCACCGTGCAATTAGTAGTGTTGGATTCTTAGTTGCCGAACTTGATATCAGTTTTGATTGCATGCTTAGGGTTATGATTGCTCAGTTTCATAGTTACTTCATATGATTTCACTGCAAATAGACTTCTGTTCATTTCCTTTGCTGTTATCTAGGTCAGATTAGGTTCTTGATTTTCCAAGTCTTCATTTGTCAAATTCGAAAAATAAATTGCAGAGTGCCTGTAATACATCTCCATCCACCCATACTCCATCCAACCTACCTACTTCATCCTCCATTTTAGATCCTTTCCTTACCTTTGCCACGTTCCCTCACGTTGACCTACTTTCCATATTATTGTGTAGCATTTCCTTATCTCTCCTTGAACAAATCCAACCGTCCTTATCACTCCTCAGCTCCATCCACCAAAACCTGGACCTTCTCACACCATTATCTCACCTCCATACCCACTCCTTCATCATTCTCCCTTCATCCATCCTCCAAAATCCCATTTCTAAACATCTTGTAGAGAATTACAGACATACTGTAGAAATTCCAGAACATCCTGTAGAAACCCTGCAGACTTCCTGTAGAAGCTCACGAAAGCAGTTTCTTGATAGCCAAACTCTGTGAAACACTCTAGAAGGGTGCTAGGGACCTCTTAGGCCCTCTCCAAACCTTCCCAACCTCTTGCAAGCATTTTCCCTCACCAATCCACCTCTGCACAGTAAAAAACAGTGAAAGCACATGCATGGTAATTCTGATAACTTATGTAAAAATACAAAAAGATGTTTTCTTCAGATAGTGATAACTTAGACACATGCATTTTACCTTCCTAGAAGTCAATGGCATCTCTTTTATTAGCTTGCATCCTCTTTTTCGCATCAGTAGGGCTAGCTTGTAAAATTAGGGTTTGCTAGGTTTGCATTTCCTTTCAACTTTTCAGTTTCTTTCTGCAAGTAGACTAGCTTCCTTTGAGTTAGCTTTCATCCATTAGTTAAAAATCTTCTTCTCAGAGCTCATAGAAGTTGGCTTAAGCCCCTAGTGGACTTGTGGCAGCTGACCAAGTGATAGCTGCGGCAAGAGCTAGTACTTGTGCATACAGCCCCGTCGCTTCCAAGTTTGTTACAAACTACCAAGTTGATAAAATTAAAGAAGGGAGTCCCATGAGTTGCAGCATTATTGTTGCAATACTGGGGCCCACCACTCTTTTTGGCACCGTTGTCGGGGAAGCGTCAAAGTATTGGTGATTGCTGCTTTTCTTCTATTTTCTACTACAACCTTCTGCTAAGTAGTTTATTTCAGTAAGCGTAAAGTAGATTGTTTCATTTCCATTCTGCAATTTCATTTCCGCAAAAGTAGATTAGACATTTCTTGGTTTCATAGATTAGAATTTTAATTCTGCAATTTCATTTCTACAACCGTAGATTAGCATTTCAATTCTGCAAGCGTAGATCAGCATTTCAGTTCCGCAACCGTAGCCTAGCATTTCATTCCTGCAATTTCATTTCAGCAAAATAGATTAGTCCTTTGTTGCTTTCATTTCAATTCCGCATTTTCATTTCAGCAAGATAGTTAGTTGTAGTTCAATCTATTTTAGTTTTGCAGGTACACGAAGAAAAATACAAAAATCAACCAAAAAGATTTCTTTTCATGCCTGGTAGGAGTAGAGGTAAGTCAGAAAAATACTTACACAACACCCCCCACTACTTCACACAGCCAACCTTCTCTCTTCTTTGATGGCTATGATTAAGAATAACCCTTGGGCGGACATCAAGGCATATTTAAAGAACCTCTAGGGGAGAAGAAGAAGAAAAAATTCCACAGGAGCAAATGGCTACAAGCAGAAATGTTGGGAGCAGTACTTTTTCGTCCAACTCAATCCTTAGAGGTGAATGTGAGAATATGATGGAAGATTTCAAGTGCGAGATGAGGCAGTTTCTTGCCATGCAACTGGATATCTTGCAGATCCAAAGGAAGCAAGAGGAAGCCAAGAGGGCTTTGGCCATCTTTTTTCCCAAGTGCACTAGAAAGCATCCTAGGCATGAATGTCCATTGCACTCCATGGAAGTGTGTTTTGTCTGTGAAGAATACCATCCTATGAATTAGTGGCCTTCCTTGCCTGGACATAAAGCTACATATCAGAGAACCAAAGGAGCCACTAAATCACTCTATTTCATGAACCAAAGGAGGCCACAGGGACCCATACCTTACCATCAGGAACTGCAAGGGACATCCGAGACCTATTACAACCCCTATCAAGCCACTTCCATGCCTTCTTGGGGCCCCCCTGCTCATCCTTCCTGGTTCACACGTCCTCCTTGTTCCTTCACAGATCCATGTTATGCCCAACTAGCTGCTCATTCCTTTCACTCTTATGCTCTGCCACAGCCTTAATGGAATGCAACTCATCAGGGGTAGAGGCCCCAGTACAACTCTCCTCCCACTCATTTTCCTCCACCACCTGCCCAACCACAACCTCATCCACATCCATCTCAAATATACACCCCCACTCAACTACCCATGCCACCACTTCCAACCCCGCACATTGGAATAGCTCAACCCAATTGCAAAGCTGAGGCACAACATGTCCAAATGACTCCACTTGAGCTCAATGATCTTCACCAGAACTCAAGAAGAGTATTGCAAAAACGAGATTATCTTGAAAGAATTGAAGGACCACATCCAGCAATAGAAGGTTCAAAAGAGGAGATCAAAGAACCACGGGCTGCACTTGATGAAGAGAAGACATCAAAATCAGAGATCGAGAGAACTCCCTCATGGTTACCATCAAATCCTCTATGTATTCAAGAGAAAACTCAGCAAAAAGAGGAAGATGTGAAGGTCATGATAGAAGAAGATATGGAGAATGATCCAGATCAACAAAAGGACCAAGGATATCAGAGCTATATTGAGATATGGTTTTAGACGGTCACTAAGTTGCAACAGTACTCTCTTCCTCAGCTATGCTCGATCCCTTCAAAGTCAAATCATTTGTTCTCTAAAATCTAGATACCTGTCAAAACATGCATTTCGAGCCTCCACATCATTTTGTCTCTAATCTCGATGTGCACATGGCTACATTGGAAGTATTCTTATACTTGAGAATGATTTTGTTTTTCAAGTAAGGTAGGGTTAAAATATATATACATATATGGTAGGGTTAAAATATTATATATATATATATATATATATTATATATATATATATATATATATATATAGATAGATAGATAGATAGATAGATAGATAGATAGATAGATAGATAGATAGATAGATATATGAAAAAATGGAAATAAGAGGAAAAATCTAAGGTGAAAACCTCCCTTGGAGGCACCTAGAGCAGGAAATTAGGGTGAAAACATCCATGAGGCGCGCTAGTTGTTTTCAAAAAACAAAAGAGAAAAAAAAGGAAAAAAAAAAGAGAAATCAGGCATAATCTCTGTAACATAATTGCAGGTTGTAGTGAATACATTATAGGAAAAGAGGGGTGCACAAAACGAGGATAGGAGTTCGTACTAGGCTCCAGGACATCCCTTCAAACACTCACTCTATGGCCACTCACCTCTCCTAGGATTTGGTCACATTTAGGTCAGAATTGGGCTTTCTACAGGAAGTTCTAGGCTTTCTACAGGAAGTTCCAGGCTTTTCTACAGGAAGTTCCAGGCGTTTCTACAGGAAGTTCTGAACTTCTACAGGAAACATCCTGTAGACCCTTCGGACGAACCAAATTCAATTTTAAAAGGGAATTTGATGGTTGGAATATATTGGTTAGACCTGCAGCCACATCCATGCTTCCATCCCTCACCCTTCTCCATCATTTTTTCCACCTCATTGTACTTCTTTCATGAAAATTGTGCTTCTACAGGAAGTTCCTGTAGAAATTACAGAAGGTTGGAAATGGATTTTAAAAAAAAGGCAGTTTGGCAAACATGATAGCTTCCAAAAGGGTTCATCAGCCCTCCTACCTTCTTCAAACTCCTCCTCCATCATTTCCATGCCTGCATTATAGCCCAAGCTCATTTTTCCCATCATGCAAAAAACTGCAGAATGCTTGGAAGCAAAAATACATAGTGCTGAAATTTGTTTTTGCCCTAACTCGAAAACCATGCATCCATTTACAAAACCGTTTTACAAAGAGTTGTATACGGATGATGGCAACATGTTCGAGCAATTTCAGCCAATTCTGGTGCACGGTTTCCAAGAAATCAGCCTCCATCACCTTTAGCCATATTTGCATTTTCTCCATATCCGTGCATCCGTTTCAAAACTTGTTTCATGGGGAGATGCATAAGGGTGATAGTAACCTACCCAAGTAGTTTTAGCCAATTCCGATGCACAATTTCTGAGAAATTGACCTCTGTAATCTTCAGCCATTTTCCTTTTTTCTTGAAATCCATGCATCCATTGACCACCATTTTGCTATGGGAGGTGCATAATGATGATAGGAACATGCTCAGAAAGTTTCAGATCGATCTGGTCTATCGTTCGGGAGCAATGGCGAAAACAAGTTTTTGTCCTGTGGAAATTCAACATCAGCAGCTTGAGCGTGCAGATCTGAACGTGGAAACAAATTCCTGCAGCGTGGATCCGACCAGAGGATACCTGCATAAGAAAAATAGCCATGAATCAGCAACCAAGCCATCATGCAACCTCATAAACAAATGCATGCAGCAACAAAAAGGATGCAGCAGCACGCCGACTTACATGTATGTGTCTAAATCAGTTCCTCTATCTACATCAATATGATTTGGAAAGTACATAAATGAATGAAATAGTGGGATTAAGTTGGGAAGCTAGCAAAGTAACCTGACAGTGCCTGGTCCAGTCTCTAGCGCTCCGCTGGAAATCATGCAACATGTGTGTATAGTTAACTCACGTAAAATTAAAAAAAACAGGCAGTGGTGACCGTTTAAACCTCAGTGCAATTGATGGCAGTGATTACAGGTAGAAAACATACAGTTCATAAACAACATTGTCGTCTGCATGTGGCCGCGTACACCTGGCCACTTCACTTTCTCACCATGAATCACGCCGCAATTAAAAAAATGCTCGTTGACTCTCACCACCCACTGATTAATTTGCACCTGTAACATTCTTAGCTAAAGTACGCGTCCTCTGCTCCCACAATCTGTTAACCTATTGTCCTCCACCAAGCTTTTCGACCTATTTCAAAATTCTCCAGCGTATCGGGCTCACTCAGAAGTGCAAGGGCGTTTTACAGGGGGGGGGTTCTTCTACAGGAAGTACGATACAACCTTCTAGAACAGAGAAACCTCAGCTTTCCTTCGTCAAATTTGGAGTTCCGAGAAAGGTAGGCTCGAAAACAATCATCCATGCATGATATATTTTGAAAGGTGGTGAATTGAACTGTCTGGAGTAGGAGAATTAGAGACAAGTCCGCCTGTAAGTCAAAAATAACAGTGTGATTGTGTGTTGCACGGAATTTCTCAGTTTTTCTGCATCAAAATTCCTCTCCACGTTTCCAATCTAAAATTCTCTTATAAGGAAAGCATATGCAGCTGTGAGAGCCATCCTATGGATGAAAATTTTAAAATTTGCATATTTGAATGTGTCCTAAGAAGAGAACTTGGTCTCTGTCCTCTGGCTGTAGAAGCAAAACTCTTCCTCTCATAACCAGATAGCTAAAGAATTTTTAATGTCCTTGAGATCTCTTTCTACCAAAAAAGAAAAGAACACAAGAACAAACTTGGACATGGACTTTTGCAGGTATTAAGGGGGTTTTCTGGAAAAAAGAACTGAAGAACAAACTTGGTCAGGGTCTTTTGCAGGCATGAACATAATTGTTAAAATAGAGTAAGGTGTCATATCAGAATTTGATGCAGGTGATCCAGGATTGTAAAGGGATGGAAATCTTAAAGTTGGTGGGGGACTTGGAGAATGGAATTAGAGTCTCACATCAAAGGAGAGACATGAAGATTCTATCACAGATCCAAGCTAGTTTGGAACTGTCCAAATCGAGAACAGGGGAACAATACTTTGAGAGTGCTTCTAAAAGCGATCAGGCTGCGAATGCAAAATTTGTTTACTGTGACGAATCAGGTTTGGCAGCTAACAACCAGCTACAGCTAGAAGGATTAATTGAAGGTGCCCAAATTTGTACAAATGAAGGTTTAGCAAACATTGGTGCGACTTAAAATTGACCATTAGAATAATGAGATGAAATAAGTGTAAGGTGGAAATCAGTCGTAGGATTGGACCATTCAAGGCATGTAATTAACCGACCAGGAACAATAAGTTAGTGTCTTGTCATAGTACAGTCATACAATGAATAGGTGAGACTTTTAGATGATCAAGAGAAATACAAGGAGCCAAATAAAAGCGAGAGGGGGAGGACAAGGCTGGATACTCAAAGAACTAATGTCGATGAGTTAGTGGAAGTGCTGAAGAAAAATAAAGGATTGCAAGGAAGAAAGAACACATTGAAAAAGGTGAGAAAACCAATGATGAAGAAACGCAAGACATTCAGGCAAGGCAAGAACAGAGAGGAAAAGGAGAAATGGGCCAAATTGCTAAGCCTAAAACTGTGGGAGGAACAATGGCACAAACACCTAAGGAAAAATAGATTGCAGAATAGAGTAGAGAGGACTGAAAAGTCCAAACAAATGAGAGTCACATCTAGCCAAACAGGCCGAAACAATTTCTATAGGAAGTCTGAAAACAGTTTCTACAGGAAGTCCGAAAACAGTTTCTACAGGAAGCCTGAAAACAGTCGACACAAGACTTTCTACAGGAAGTATGGAAATAGAGCAACAAAAGGAGAAATCACCTGAGATTTTGGCCAAGGAGGCAGCAACTGTGCTGGCTACCTTAAGCACATTTCCACAGCAAAAGGGGAAGCGAAAAAGGGAGCCTTCCATGTACTTTAAGGCAAGAAGGAGGATGCGGATAAAAGCTGGCAGGCCCCAGCCATAGCAAAGGAGCCAATTACAATTGAGGACACCAACACTAAACAAAAGGAAGAGTCTCCTTCAAAGAGATCCATCATCTATGAATGAGGAGGCCAAAAGCCTTCACCTAGAGAGAGCAAATTAAGATGATGGACTCAAAGACAGTTCTACAGGAAGCTGAGACAATTCTACAGGAAGCTGAGAATTCTCTATAGGAAACTCGGGCTAAGCTAAGAGAGACCAAGAAATTTGAGGAAAAGGCGGCCAAACAATCACAGGAAGAAGGAAAGACAAGGAAACATCTGATGAACAACAGAGAGAGGGCAAGCTGTAGGCTAAGGCTGAGGCTTTAACAAAACTGCTACAAGAAAAGGAGCACAGGCAGTGGGAAGAAGTAGGGAGAAAAGCATGGTTTCATGACCGAGAATAGGACATCACTTCAGAAGCTTGGCATGACAGGGAGGCCACTAGGGCCATCAAACATGAAGAGACAGATTAGTTGCTCAGAGGATGAGCAACACTTTTAGTAGGAGGTGATGATGAGCCCCAAAAATCGATAATTATATGGGCTCATTCAGCCTCCTAATTCAACTTAATCCACCATTCTCATTAGTTTATTGCATGTTTTTTATTATATTTATGCTAATAGAGGGAATTGGGTTAGTCATTATGCCAACAAGTCTAATGTGTGCTTTATGCAGTCTTTTTGGTCAATTTGGAGACAAAATCAAAGGTTTAAATGAGCACTTGGCAGCCAAATTCGTGGAGAGGATTTTTAGGAAGATATCCCCTTCATTTATGGGCCCTTACCTCAAATTCTTCCACCATCAGCTTGGAGTTCAAGGGCCACCAAATCGATTATCACAAGGGCAGCCAAGCAAGTCAAGTAGGACTGCTGTTAACTACAAGTTTTGGGCAGCCGAGTCCCTAAAGTTTAGGAGGACTGTTGGGGTCCTCAATTTGTATAAATAATAGGGCTTAGAGCCTCATTTCAGTTAGTCACTTTGTAGGCAGAAGTTAGCTAGTTGGTAGTTCGATTTTAGTCATTTTCTAGGCAGTAGTTTAGCTCTGCATTTCAACACATTTTCAAGTTTTCCTTGTGGACAATTTTTGGAATGTAACTATTCTTTTGACCAATAAATATGAATCCAGCTTTGCACCAGCTCTAATTTCTCTTAGGAGGCTGTAGCTCTTCGGGTTGGGCCCATCTCAAGTGCCCAATACCTCTTTTGTTTACTTTCATGTGTCTTTACTGCATTCTTAGAATAAAATCTGTTATTTAGATTAAAATATTGCTTTATTACTTAGGTCGTTTTTGATGATTAAAATAGCTTTTTATGTTCAGATTTAGTTGATAGATTAGTAACAGGGAAGATCTCTAGAAACATGCCATCAAGCACCTCCAATCTCACCTCTCCCTCAGTGGGATCGTGCGCTAGGACAAAGGTGACATTACTGCCAACAAAAACATTGTTTTGCTTCACCATGCAATTAGTAGTGTTGGATTCTTAGTTGTCGAACTTGATATCAGTTTTGATTGCATGCTTAGGGTTATTATCGCTCAGTTGCATAGTTACTTCATATGATTTCGCTGCAAATAGACTTCTGTTCATTTCCTTCGCTGTTATCTAGGCTAGATTAGGTCAAAGTAATTAGGTTCTTGATTTTCCAAGTCTTCATTTGTCAAATTCGAAAAATAACTTGCAGAGCGCCTGTAATACCTCTTCATCCACCCATACTCCATCCAAACTACCTGCTTCATCTTCCATTTTAGATCCTTGCCTTACCTTTTCCACGTTCCTTCACGTTGACCTACTTTCCATATTATTGTGTAGCATTGCCTTATCTCTCCTTGAACAAATCCAACCGTCCTTACCACTCCTCAGCTCCATCCACCAAAACCTGGACCTTCTCACACCATTCTCTCACCTCCATACCCACTCCTTCATCTTTCTCCCTCCATCCATCCTCCAAAATCCCATTTCTGAACATCTTGTAGAAAATTACAGACATCCTGTAGAAATTCCAGAACACCCTGTAGAAACCCTGCAGACTTCCTGTTGAAGCTCACGAAAGTGGTTTCTTGATAACCAAACTCTGTGAAACTCTCTGGAAGGGTGCTAGGGACCCCTTAGGCCCTCTCCGAACCTTCCCAACCTCTTGCAAGCATTTTCTCTCACCAATCCACGTCTGCAGAGTCAAAAACAGTGAAAGCACATGCATGGTAATTCTGACAACTTATTCAAAAATACAAAAAGATGTTTTCTTTAGATAGTGATAACTTAGACACATGCATTTTACCTTCCTAGAAGTCAATGGCATCTCTTTCAGTAGCTTGCATCCTCTTTTTCGCATCAGTAGGGCTAGCGGGTAAAATTAGGTTTTGCTAGGGTTTGCATTTCCTTTCAACTTTTCAGTTTCTTTCTGCAAGTAGATTAGCTTCCTTTGAGTTAGCTTTCATCCATCAGTTAAAAAGCTTCTTCTCAGAGCTCATAGAAGTTGGCTTAAGCCCCTAGTGGACTTGTGCCAGCTAACCAAGTGATAGCTGCAACAAGAGCTAGTACTTGTGCATACAGCACCATCACTTCTAAGTTTGTTACGAACTACCGGGTTGATAAAATTAAAGGGAGTCCCAGGAGTTGCAGCATTATTGCTGCAATACTGGGGCCCACCACAAATGCATTAAAGTGTCATAGCCAAGTTAATGATAATTATTTAGCTATATATCAAATAAATATCATATGATACTTACTTGGGGAGCACCACCAAAAAGATCATCTGGAGTAGATGTACACATCAAAACCAAGTCAAAATCCTCTGGCTTAACTTTTTCCATTTCAAGGGCTCTCCTAGATGACTCTACAGCTAAACCAGTTAGTGTTCCATCACTTGCAAAGAAAGGTGAGGTTAATTACATTTTATTCCATGTAAGTGAGGATTTTTTTGCTTGCCCTTTTTAAGTATCCACAAAAAAATATCAATTCTAGAATTTCCTTCATCTATTCGTTCCTTTAAGTACAATAATTCAATCCCCATTCTTACACAGTAAGCCTTATTTCCTTCCATATGCAAGAGTTCCTAATTAAGTTTTCCTTGTAATGATGCTCCCTAATTCTTCATTAAATATAAGATCTAGTACTACTCGGTGTCTTAATATGTAGGGAAAATATTTTTTCAACTTATAGAACTTCAAATGGTCATTTGAGTTAAAATACCTTCAAAAACTTTGTAGTCTTTTTTGTTTCTAAGGCCTTTGGGATTGCACATACAATACCAAGCCATGTTGTCTAGGGATAAGCTTTCTTAATAGCCTGTTATTGCTACATCCACTCATGTTCCCAACATCAACATCAAAGTTGAGGTGCCCCGTTTGATTAATCGAAAAAAACTAAAATGATTCGATTTCCTGGTGACAATGTGTTGGTAACAACACTTTCCCAATAACTATACAACCTAAAAATAGAATTTTGGTAGCTACCTCACATAGAACTTAGTAGAAATTTGGAATTCCATCATCTCTATCCACTTTCTTAATCTAACAAATAGGACTTTCTAGCAAGAAATCACAAAAAATGTATATTTACATAAAATCTTTGGAGGCTTTCTAGCATTAGCTGAAAAAAGTAATCAACAACAAATATTTTACAATAGCTATACTCATCATCAGAATTACTATAGTGATCCATAGAATTAGAATTTGGTTGTGTTATAACTAGAGGGAGTGAAGGTGGCACTTAAAAATTCAGGGCACAAGAAGTTGCTTCTGTTATAAAAAAAAATGATTAGATGCATTATTTCCATAATCAAATGATGCTCCAACATCCCATTATTTTCCAACAAAATTCCTTCCCATTTGGCCTGTTGCATGTCAGTGCTAATGAAATGTTCTACAGGACTACTACTACTGGTCTATGGCAAATTAGAAGATGAAAGGTGGGGCATACTTAGTTTTTTCTAGGCATGCCACCAATGGGAATGGAAATAGAGACTATAAATTTCCCACTGCAATCTTAGTAGCACCTTCTGTGCCTACTTCCATGACACCACTGGCAGTAACTGTAGTTAAAGTTTCACACTGAGCATTTCCCAAAGAAAATGAATTGCAAAAACGAGAACTTAATTGGCTTTGGTGTAATGCATTACAACCCAAAATCAGTGATCCATAATTCAAGCATCTGTTTAGGAGAACTACGAAAGTGACCAATATCATCATCTTGTAATCTTTGAGAGGTGAGAGAGTTCATATTGGGAAACATCTAATATGATATTATTGCTCCAGTATTCCTTAGCTTGCAGTCTTGTTTCAATCAAACATCCACCTACAACAACTAAGCCTTGACATGCCAATTGTTTCTACTCAATATGTTAGGGATGGAAAGATTGTGAGGTGAGGAATTGCCTTGTGATGCTTGTCCAAGTTGAGTATTTTGCAACATCAGGCATTAATTAAGCATTTTAGCAGGGACCTGTGAACTTAGAGACAAATGAAAAGCCAAATGTTGTTCCAATGAGGATCAGTGAGCGAAGAAACTATTGTGCCTTTCTTATGTTGTAGTTAACAATGGAAGTCAAGTTAGGAATGAGTAATTGAATTGTTTTTGCCAAAGGTTCTCCATAAATGGTGCACATGGAATAGATCCAAACCATGACCTAGTGCACTAAAAGTCTACTTTCTCCCAAGTAAGTAGCCATGTATGTAATAAATGTGTAAAATTCCACCTTGGACATTAATGTTAGAAGTAATAGACTAGAAAGACGAATAACTTTTTGTTCCTCCATATAAGAAATGACTTCAGCAAATGGATTGTATGCCTTGTGATGAATGGATCTCAAAATCAAAAGAGATCCAATAATTTGTGAAGTTGTTGTTGCAAATTCTACTACAGACACTTTGGAAAACCATACCAATTAGTATGAATAGCCATGAATAACCTTGAAGCTACATTATTATTCTTATCATGTCATCCACGTATTTCATATATCAAATCACTATGCCACTTGTCAGCTTACCATGAATTCTGAGGGTATGCTAAAGCTGTTTTGGAAAACCACTTGTGGGGGTTGAGCCCAATAGTTGACTACCAGAAAATCCCTATAAATTCAAACTTCGTACACATGGTTTACTGCCTACAAGAATTTATCAAATTGAACAATGAAAGGGTAGAAGACTATTATGTATTGCATAGAACATAACACCCTTGCTGATGCGTATGGGCTTAAACTCTGGTAAATGACTATTGATGGGCTCTAAGAGAGTCACACAACCCAAATCCTTCATAAATTATTGTGTATAGGTTTGTTAAAGACTAATCACAACCTATTTAAGTGGTAATAGTCTCTTTATCATCCAATACTTGTTGTTATATAAAAACAAAAGCATAAATTTTGGCAAGCAATTGCACCAATTACATATTAGTGAAAACAAATTGATTTCGCAACTTGAGTTTCATGGCTGTTTTGCTTAGTAAGGCAATGGAAAACATCAAGTCTTAACATAATTTACCTCCAACAATTCACATTTTCCATAACAAATCATCAAAACACAGCTGAGAATAAGCCATCATACAAGAGATCACACAATAGTAAAATACTCATAGTAGACACAGGAATGCATCATAATGAAACCATATATTTTACCCTGAAAACCTAAATAGGAAATGTAGTTCATGGCTCAATGGTAAACTTTCATTTCAACGATGTTACGATACAATGTGGTTCATGGCTGAATGGTCATTGAACAATTCACATAGTTCCTCCTCTTGACCAACAACCCTGAGAATGAAGTTACAAGTAAGTATAGTAGAGTTGGGGGATGATGGGAAGGCCAAGAGACTAAACTTTCAATTCTTTTTCCTATCCTATATTCATTTTTGACCAAGTGACATTACTTGGACTAGCCAATATAGCTAAACTAGTCCCTCAAATTTATATGCACATACTAGCCTAGAAAACAGTCACATGGGTATGAGTTGAGTATACATATATATTAATATATATATTATATATATATATATATATATATATATATGTATGTATGTATGTATGTATGTATGTATGTATGTATGTATGTATGTATGTATGTATGTATGTATGTATGTATGTATGTATGTATTCCTTCTATGAAAATAAAGAAAAACATGATGTTACAACAAAATTAGCAGTAATCAAACTTAAGCACATCAATATTTAAAAACTTAATAAATCTACAGCTAATGTTATGATAGCTATAAAAAGAAATAGAAAAATTACAATAACTGTACACATTTATTATTCTAATATGCAGGTTGTAACAATACCCATAAGAACTATGAGTTGCAATTGCAATTAAAATACATATGAAACAAATTCGAGGGTGACCAAAACCCTTTCTCAAGGATAAGGCACTAATTCACCTTAATTTCCACTCCTGCCAAATGCTCATAAATTCTGACCACTCAAATGCTATTTGTATTCCTTGATATCACTGATTTCAAGCGAAAGATTACAAGATTCTATGCACATACTTAACACATGTGGATCGACTTCCAAAACTGAATGGAACTGGCACAAACCATAAAATATACATATAAATGTCAACTAGTAGGACAAGCAAATGACATTTATGTAGAAAAGGATGTTGTGGGAGCTTTCACCACCTAAACATACTAATTTTCCACAAATGCCACCCCTAAGGTAGGAATTTGAGTTGATTTGGGCAAGGCTATTTGTAGGATTACTCTTAGAATTCCCCACACCAAGGCCATGTATCCAAAAACTAAGCTATACAAGGAAATTAACAATCTAAAACAACTAGAACCTTTTTGTAACCTACTTGCTAGTACAAGTTAAAAGGAAAACCCTCCATTAGTGCTATTGCTCCTTTGGGATGAGTAAAACTTCACCATTGGTATGGATAAGTCCTCTACCAACCCCACTTGCTTTGTTTGTATTAGTGTTTTAAAACTCTGACTCGGGTTCGGAATCAGTCGAGGGTTGGCTCCGACTCCGACTCCATATCGTCTTGGCTGGTTTGATTTCAATGACTCAGTTGTTGTAAAAAATACATTAAATATATTTTTTTATGACAAACAGAATTTTAAATATTTTCATTCATGTTTCCAAACACAAATTATTAGAATATATAGAGAAGACAACATATGATCAAAGTAGGCTCATGAATATATCCATTATATCAAAATGGCACCCAGTGCATTGTCCAATACATACATGATATAGAGATCAAAAGAAAAATGCATAACCAAGGAGGCTCTAAATGGCCTCTACAACAAAAGTAAAACATCACTAGTCACTGGTCACTATTGGCTATTACTAGAGTAGCCAACATCATCTGGCTTAGACTCTAAATCAGAGTTAGACAAGGAAACCCATGGCTCCTCCTCATCACGATCTCCAACTGCGGCTGTAGAAGTAGTAGCACTAGCAGGCGTAATGAGGGGGTTGGGTAGCTTTAATAGGCTTGGGAGAGGTTAGATGGATAAGAAAAAAAACTAAAACCAAGAAATAACCAAGTTTGGAGTCTGATTTCCCTCCAAATTCTGTTGTTGACCGAGTTTGATTGGCTCAGCTAGTTTAAGTTGGACTCGGCCAAGCTGGCGAGTCTATTACCAAACTGGTTGAGTCAGTGACTGACTCGGTAGGTTTGATAACAGACCAGCCTTTGAACCTATTTTTGTATGGAGCCGACCCAGGCAGGTGTCCGACTCGATCAGCTCAAGCGATTCCAAATCAGTTCGGCTGATTTTTCAAACATTGGTTTAGATACACCATTTTCTAGCCTACTCAAGGATGTAGAAAACCTTATGCTAGTCTATGCTCAAGTATAGGTTCCAAACTCAACAATTTGCTTAACTTGATTCCCTCAAAATGCCAAACCTAGTTTCCAAAACGTTTCAGTCCAAATAGGGTGTGTTTAGGCCCAAATAAGGAATATTTTGGTCCCAAAAAGGCAATTTACAGGTGCATAGGACCCACAAAGGGCATATAAATCCCTAATGATTTGAAAACAAAAACAAAATAAGTATAAGATCATTCTAATTTTCTTGATCATTTTGTCCAAATGTGCAAGATAATGTGGTTTTTACTGACATTATACAAAGGAAATATGAATTGATTGGAATCCTATCAAAAATAAGAGGCAAGTGGGTAAGGCCAATCGTAGATTAAGCTTTTCAACACTGGACACATGGGAATATAGAGGATGAAACTCTTCCTCTACAAAATTTCTCACCAATCTGGCTTTCCAACATGCTTGACAGTTAATAAAGGGGGGCCTGAAATATAGTGATTTTAAAAGGGGCAGCATGGTAGTCACCACTTGGGTCCAATCCCCACTGGTATTCCAAAACCGTTGAAATGGCTCCTAACTATATGTATGACCAAAAAGTGAATGCATGTTTTCCAATATTGCTAAAAGAAATAGATGAAACAAGAGAATTGAGCTCTAATAATAAGAGCATTGTTGCTTTTGCATATTAGATACAGTGTTTGACACAAGAATTAAGGTAGGTGGAATCTTCAAGACCACTAAAATATTTGAATATGGAAATATATTGGGACATCGAATCCACTCTTTCTCTGGAAGTCTATGACATAGGGCGAGGTCTTGACTCTTCCTTAGCCAATTTCAAGCCAAAATTACTAAACAAGTGTCTAGAAGGCCAGAAACATAGCATTGGGCACGTTGCTTTTGGACAATGTAAATTACATGTTTCATACAAATTTTTTAGTAATGCAAATAATATATTGCATGCAAATTCTTCAGCATATGGTCACTATTCAAACCAAAGGACTTTCGGCAAAAGGCATTTTTCAAGAGAAGGGTGGGAATATTTTCCTCTGCTTCTCCAGAAGAATAGACTTCATCCAGTGGTTTGAGAAGGGTGGGAATATTTTCTTCTGCTGCTCTAGAAGAACAAGCTTCACCCAGTGGTTAGAAATAATATTAAAAATTATAAGTTCTTATAGAGTTCATTTTAAGGATAACATAGTTTCTTCTAAGCATGAGGACCTAGATCTAGGAAAGAAATATTGATGGAATATTGGGTTTCATAATTGCTTGCCAGTTCTTATGGTAACCGAGCCATTCATTACCCAAGGAAGTGGAATCTAACCCAGAACCAATGACAGTCTAACCAACCAAAGGCTGGTTTACTTTGTCTAAACACGTCTTCTTAACTAGGTTACTTTCTCAAAGTTGGAGCATACCCGACGGTGAGGTTTGACGCTAAACTTAGAGGTCATTTTTAAGGATAACATAGTTTCTTCTAAGCATGAGGGCCTAGATCCAAGAAAAAAATACTGATGTAATACTGTGTTTTCTTGCTTTCAATAAAGTTAATCACCAACATCTCAAAGAAAGAGAGCTTAGTTTGAAACCATTTGACGAATGAAGTTATTCCCTAATTTCACTTTTAGGTCCAATTGCATTGGTAATATATGTTGCGTTATCACTATTTTATCTTAGTCTTTCGAAGTCATTTTTGGGGACTCCCTTCCGACAAATCTTCTCATACTTTTTTTTACATAGGCTATCCTTTAAAGTGGCTCAATAGTTTTCCAACTGGTGTTAGATTATATGTAGAGACCCATTTTTTTCGAATTTCTGCTAGACTAGTGTAGCTTCATTAATAGGCTACATCGATAGAGTTGTTTTGAATAGCAATCTTAGTGTTCAGTGTGCTCCTACGTCTTGTATGTCTGGGTTTGATATGACCATGGATAGGAACAATGGATCTATTGAGTCCTCATGAAACATGCTTGAAACCATAAATGAATGGTTTGACAAATCATAGAATTCTTACCATTTTGAAAGATAACATGTAGTTTATGTTCATCCAAAGAAGACCTAAACAGTGTAATTTCAAACTATATAAAAAATGCATTTATATATATGTTCCAAACCCTAGTTTATCCAAACTCTACTTCCTAGCCATCTGGATAAAAACCAATATCCAACTAAAAATCCCATAAAGATAAACATTTATACAAAATCAAGACACAATACCATAGAATACCAAATAAATAAATTGATGCCACGATGTCCCTTCCACCACCTCAAAAAGAAGGAGAACATAAAAAGGCCGCAAATGAAAATTTGTAAGAACCTGTAAGCTATGCAAAAGATTGCATGTTGTTTCTGGAAAATTAGGATGTAGTGTCAAGGCTTGTTTGTAACTCTTAGTAATAGTTTCCACATGACTATTGTAGGATAGAAATGCAATTTGAGCAAAACGTATGCATAGCTACACCTTCGTTCACAAATAAATGAATAATAGATCACCTCATGGTATCTAAAATATATACATATACATGTCTTTGTAAGCCAAGGCAAGGTTTGCATGGCCTTCAGCCATGGTAGGTCTAACTATGACAACTTGTATATAATCCTAAATTTCTTCACTAAGATGACCAATCTCTTTGAGATTGTTTCCTCTATTTATAAGACCATCAATTCCCATTGGATCTATCTGAAGAAATTCATTATAACAAGCAAGGGCTTCTGCATAATCCCTCATAAATATCAATTTGTTAAGTTATAAAACAGATCTTAGATGCACCTTTAACTTCCATCTTATCTTAAAAGCATGACCTCATTAACACAGAGGAAAGAACTATAATGCTTCAATATAAACAAGTCATACTAAATATTTCTCACTTGTTGTTTGTATATTATTGCTAAATTACTGTAAGGGGAAGACAAGCCTATTGTTACATCTAGGGTTTCCTTATAAAAATTGGCAATTGCACTGGTCATATTCCTGCATTATGTTAGCATCAAGAAAATTACCAGAATTATATTATGTTAATGTGAAAATCCACAAGCATTTATGAATCTTGAAATTGAGTTAAATGCATCACAAAAGATTCAATATTGACATTGTTAGAGTCGGTCTAGTAGCCCTCCACCAGAGATCAAAGCTCTTTGCATTTCATAATTAGGTGTCCCATCAACGTGATCATGTTGCATTCCGTTAGGCATGCCATAAATCTACTGGAGGAGCTTGTGTCTTTTATTCCCCTCTTGTTTGGCACTGCTGGTTCAGGTTTGTTTGAGTCAATAAAGTCTTCAAAAAGTCATTTGTCTTGTTTTAAATTTCCAGGTCTTAGGTCTAGGGTTTAGTCAAATTTTGTCTTGAGAAGTCATAAAGGACCAGCAGGCCAGAGGGATGACCTTCATAAAGTATCATTTCAACAATTTTCACTATTCTTCAGCTAAATTTCCACTTTGTTTTCAAAAACTCTGTTTTTGAAAAACAAAGGTCTTCTCATTTTTTGTAAAAAATTATCAAATTTTCAAATTTTCCAAATGTCAAAGTGCAGCCTTGGTCTCCTTTTCCAAAGAACCGTAGAAGCTATCCCTACAAAAATTTTCAGAAGAAACTATCAGTTCAACCAATTTTTCAAAAAGAAGAAACCAAAAATTAGAGGCAATAAAGTTCAAAAAGTGTCAACACTCAAAACATTAGAAAGTGGGTTTTGGGAAAATGTAAATTTAAAGCAAGCCTATAAAAGCACATTAAACTTCATTTGTAACTCATTTGCCTCTCACAAGCTAAGTGCAAACTTGAAAAGGCGATTTCATGAGATATTGAGCAAAATTGGGCAGTCTTAGTGGCGTGCTACGCGTTGGGAGTGGCGCGCTACGCGTTGGTGGCGCGCTACGCATAGGGGAGGTTCTGGCAGTGCAAAAATACATGGGCACTACGCGTAGAGGGCATGCTACGCATTGGGCAGAGGGCGCTACACGTTGAGAATTTCGCCCTAAAACTTACAGCAAACACCCAATACACTTCTCTCAACTCCAGCAAGTTACAACATACAAAGTCAAAACAGCAATCAAGTGTGTGCACAGTCAACATATAGAGTTCAACAATCTTGTCTTCAAAACCATGTCAGAAACCGAATCAGATTATGAGCAGAGTGATTACAGTGGATCAACACTGGAGGAAGAAGTGCCTAGGAGGCATCACAAGGGTGGTAAAGGTGGTCGGCATGTTAGAAAGGAACCCACTTCTTTGGCTTATTTTCAAGCTTGTCCATTTGCACTGTCTTGTTTTCGATACCAATCATGCTTTGAGTATTTTGAGAGGATCTCACAAATTTAACATCACAGGGAATTAGTCCGCTTGTTTGTCCTACATTTGCACAATGGCCATGTAAACCTTGCAAGAGTGGATTTCACACTATCACCCGAGGTTATTGCTCAAGACATCGGGATACCGAATGTTGGGGAAGAGTGGACCAAGCGCAAGCTACTAGGCAAATTTCATTATCAACCATACATCAAACCCGGATTCGTGAAGAACCTCACTGCTGCTTTTCCTTTCAAATTCCTAAGGGAGGAGTATGCACCCTTGATGAGGCTTATCATGCACTATTTTACTTGTGAGGGCCGATTTTCACGTTTATATTCGTACCATATCCGTTTGTTGATGCATTTTACCCGGGTACGAATGATGAACATTCCCTTTTTCATGTGCCAGAATATAGAGAAGATGGTGCCCGTAGTGCAAAGGAAGAGCCCCGCACAGCAACTCAAAAGAATATATCATTATGCACTGATCGAGATCGTAGTGATGCATCAGCTGGCATAGCAAGGTATTCCATGGGAGGATTTCATTTCTCGTGACTTCTTCACAGTGCCACATCCACCTCCCGAGATTGTCCATGATGAGGGGCCTTCACAGTAGCCGGACATTCATGAGACTGAGCATGTTGATGCTCCAGCATATGTAACATATCAGAAAGGCCCCAGAGCCTTATTTGCAGCTGCACGACGAGTACTATCTCCACCCGGGGTGGAAGGGGTCTCGTTGACTTCATCGACACAGCGAGTACTATCTCCACATCATGTGGAAGGGGTCTCGCCACCTTCTTCAGCACAGGTACAGGTTCAGGACAGGGGCAAGAGGCCCATGATTGATGAGGGCCCTTCAGCAGGTCCGGATACACATGTCATTGATATTGAGGCTAACTCTCCTGCCTCAAAGCGCAAGGAGATCATCCGAGAGAAAAGGAACGAGAATGAGTCGTTGCACAAGAAATTGCAGATGGAAAAATGGGTGATTAACTATTTAGAGCAGCACAACAAACAGTTGGAGGATGAGCACGAGCTTTATGAGCAGCGGAAGATTCGTGAAGACCGGGAATTGGCCCGTAGGAGACCCAGTGATTTGACACCCATAGATCGAGAATCCATGCTTATTCGGGTGAAAACTCACTTGGAGAGGTTGTTGGCAAAAGCCAATAGAGACAAAGATATGCTCCACCACATGAAGAATCATTATTGTGCCCGCATGCACGTGTGCAAGGCAAAAATGAATGCTCTCAAGAGACAATTAGCCAAAGCACTAAAATGGAGGAAAAGGCCTGATCCACTTCAGATTTTGGCTGATGCCACCTTGAGGGAGAATGGCACTCAATGACACACCCCCAGCTCAAAATTTAGACAATTTGGAGCAATTTTGGTCAGTTTTGAAAATTTTTGTCAAAAACAGGTTTTTGCTCCCAACGCATAGCGCGCCGGGCGCTACGCTTTCGTTGGGGAGGTCCATTTCAGGAAAAGTTTTCATTTTTGGATTTTTCATGCTAAAATACAGCTGCCCAAACATGGCCAATAAATTTCATGGAGATTTGAGCCCCCAAAAGGTCAAAAAAAAGCAAAAAATGACCTTCTGCCAATTTTTGGACACACCGGAAGCAGTCTTGGGAGATTGCAATTTTGGAGAAAAAAATGGCCACCAAATTGAAAAATTCCACTTGGGCTGGGACTTAGACATCCAGACCTTTCCAACAAGCCCATTTTTGCCTCATTTGGATGTCGGGAAGTACCTCAAAATTGGCCTGAAAGGCGCGCTACACGTAGAGAAATGGCGCGCTACGCGTAGAGGAAATTGGCAAGTTTTTCACTTTCAGCTCAGGACAACACAGCTTTTGACGAGTATTGACTTTTCATGGGATTTTTTAACCTCTTTGATGTAACTAAATTTAATTTCATGATTGTCATGGCTCTTTTACCTATTCTAGAAGATTCATTCATAAAATAGCAAAAAATTAATGAATGAATTGGTTTCCAAGTTTATAGAGGCAAGTTGTTTTGATTGCATAGTTTGTAGTGCTCTGTTTAGAATTGGTTGAAACAGCTCCTAGAAGGGGGAGCTCAACCCATAGAGGTTATGGAATGGTTTAGCTTGGTCTATATATGTAATTTTTCATTCAGTAGCAGAGGTTGGACTCTTGGGATAGTTTGAGACTATATTGTACATATTTTATCAGCAATTTGGCAAAGGAAGACCAGGGTTTTGCAGCACTACTTGGGATCCATGTGGCTTTATGTCTTGATGGTGTGTTTCTTTCAGGTCTTGTAAGTTATGTTTGTGCATCATTATCTCTATTGAATCTTCTCTTATTATGCAAATGAAGTGTTAAGGTAGAATCCATGAAATTGCCATGCTCTGCCTTTAAATTTGTTTAATATTTTATGTTTTCTTCAATTTAAGGAGAATCCTTGAGACCTCTTGCTCTCCTTAGCCCCTCATCGGTCTGATCTATCCATCTCACTTGCTTTAAGGCATCAAAATAATTTCCTATATTGCCCCAAGTGGACCTGTGCAAAAACTATGCTTCATCCCCGCACCCAAAATTGCCTTTCCCTTGATTTCAACAAAATCGCAAAAATCAATCCTAAACTTTTTGCACTTAATACCTAGCATAAAATTAGTCATAAATTCGGTCATATCGAGCCTTTTCGAATATATTTTGCCAAGTTTGACTTGGAGAGAGCCCTGTCCTGTCCTCGTAGGGCTAGCTACGAGGTTGAGCGTGGTTTGATGTGGCCTTGAGTCTTGCCTTATTTCAGCCTAAGGCGGATTTGAGTGCTAACATAGTGGCGACCATACTGGGGACAAATCTCAAATGGTTTGCTTGTTGATGAGTTTGTTTCACAAGTCTTAGATGGAGTCTAAAGTCACACCAGGTAGCTTTCGAAACGCTCTTGCTATGCATAAGCGAAAGTAGATAAATGTTGCTTCAGTCGATCTCTGGTTAGCTTGCAGAACTTTGACCTGCAAATCACTCCAGTACCTTTGATCATTTTAGACCCTTGGATGATTGAGTCTAATAAGCGATTGGCTGAATTACCTTCATTCTTTTGATCTCGTGATAAATACACTGGCTTCGAAAAGACATACAAGAGCTAATCCAGATCCGAATCCAGCTCCTATTTATGAAAATCCAAATCTGATTCGAAAATTCCTCTGTCAAGAAAGCTCGACGACTCCATTGGTTAAATCTCATTCATGTCCTGCACTTATTGAATACCTTGACGAAATTCCTTTCGATACAAGGTTTGAATTGTCATTGTTCAAGACTAAGTCTGAAAACGCTCTCGATTCTATTGTTCCAAATCCTGACTTTGCTGCAGCTCTTGAAATTGAAAGGCATAATAAATTAATTGACAATTTTATCTTGAGACACCTTCAGACCACCATCCAAGCAGCCAATCTTTCTGAGTTTTTAGAAGCCATATTTGCAAACATTGGATCCTCTGTCACGGCATCTACCTCAAGGATTCCTACTGAACCGCCTTTCATTCCTACCATTCCTTTGCAGCCTATAATCACCTACTCTTAATCTACAGCTAATTCCCCTTCTTCATCTCATATTGCTTCTCCTCCGCATACACCTCTGCATACTCCCCATACAGTAGCAGCATCCACTCCGCCAACAACACCAAGAGTAAATCCACCAAGAGCAATGGCTGCTCGCTTTGCACCTCTTGCTTTACCTCAGCAATTGCATGATATGCTAGCGGATTACCAAAGAAAAATTCCTTTATTTGATGGCACTCCTCAAAGTGTTCCCGCTCAGCAGCACATAGACAAAATGACAACTTTTTATGATTTATATGAAATTGATGATGAAGATGTAACTATGCGATTCTTTGTGCAAACATTTGGAGGAGAAGTAAGAAAATGGTTCAGAGGTTTGGGAGCCAGAAGTATACCTACCTTGGTTGAGCTTCAGAAGCAGTTTCTTGACCGTTGGGAACTTAGAAAGGATCCGCTCCAGATTAATGCCGAGTACAATAATATCAAGCGAAATCTCGGTGAGTCTGTCCAAGATTATATTATCAGGTTCAATACAGTTTATAACGCTATCCTTGATGATTTAAGACCATCTAGAAAATCAGCTCTTCTTAAATTCCCGGATGGTTTTGATCCGGAGATGGCTTACTCATTACGGGATAGAGATCCACCCACTCTAGAAGATATGCAAAAGATCGCTATCAATGTTGAGGCAAATCTGAATGACAAGAGAGCACGTTTGAAAGCAGAGATAAGAGTGACTATAAAGGAAGAATCTACATCATCAGAACCACCTTGGCTTCGCGAGATGTTCAAAAGACTCAACCTTGACAAATCAGACCAGCAAATTCGTAATCCAAATTACCGTGGCCAGCAGCAACCTCAGTACAGAATCAAGCAACATGAACCAAGAATACAAGAGCCGGCAGCCCAGTAACCAATCAAAACTCCTCTTTTTCAGAATTATGTAACTCAAGATTCAGATGAAGATGTTGATGAAGTAGGAGACCAAAATCAATTCTTTACTCCTGATGATCTGCCCATTTATATCACCGAAGAAGATGAGTGTGGAGAAAGTTCAGGCGCTCAGCAAGACGAAGATTTTATCTTGGCTAATGATGCAGATTTAGATGATTACCAAAGAGGATATTTGAATGCCTTGTCCACTCAATAGAAGTAGTATTCATTAAGGAATCGAGATGTAGCTATCAATCCCATTCAGAAAAGGAAGGAAGCTACAACACCAAAGATGGATTCACCGACACCGCTGAAGAAAGGAAAAGAGACAATTGATCCCACAACTAGCCAGATATCAGCAGTAGAAAAGACAAATCAGGCGGCTATAATCAAAGATAGAAGAGAGATTCCGGTCAAAGAACTCAACAAAGTTGCATCATTTAGTTTGGAAAATGAAATTTCCAAATTAAAAATATCTATTCCTTTGACTTAAATCATGAAAAACAGTAGCTACCGGGGTCAAGTTTCCAAAATTCTGAACTTTGATCCCATGCTTGACACGGTGAACATTGAAGATGATCAGCCTGAATTGATCTTTGGGCCAGCATTGAACGGTCACTCCCTTGAAAGTGATGTTCCTCCCTTTTATATCAGTTTGAGATTGCATGAATATGTCTTGCATAATGCCATGTTCGATTCAGGTGCTTCACATAATTTGATGCCAAAGGCAATCATGGAGAAGCTGGGATTAGACATTACCAGAAAATATCATGATTTATATTCATTTGATTCCAGCCACGTGAGATGTATCAGGCTCATCAAAGATTTGGTTGTTAGCTTAGATCAAATCCTGGCGAAAAATGTCTTGATGGATGTGGTTGTGGCAGACATTCCTCCACAGTTTGGTATGCTACTTTCGCGATCTTGGGGAGCTAAGTTGAAGGGTACTTTGCAGTTGGACTTCTCTTATGCCACAATTCCAGTCTTCGGTCAAATGAGAAAGCTATATCGCGAGAAAAAGATGAAATATATGATAACTAGTAAAGAGAAGTCGATCAATCATCCTGTAAATTATGTACATACTGATTTGGAGTTGTTTGTTTTATTTACCAATAGTTTTAATGATATAGATAGTCAGTTAGTTCAAGCAGAAGATATACCAAAGATCACCGAGAATTTCAGAGAAGTACTACAAAAGGAAAGAAGAGAAAAGCAAACTATCATGGAGCAAACAACTGAAGAAAAGGGGTAGCAAATAGAAAAATCAGAGGAAGTACAATTTCAGCACTTGGAGGAGGATGAAGATGGTCTTTGGACCATGGATTTTGATGGCGCAGTAGGTAGTGATGGTGTTGGTATTGGTGTGTGGATTCGAAGTCCTTTTTCTGCTCAAGACAAAGTTCCAAGCAAGGTGAGAGTGTGTTCTTATAAACTAGCATTTGATTGTTCAAATAATGAGGCAAAATATGAGGCTCTCATCGCTGGCCTAAAGATTCTTAAGAAACTAAAAGATAAAAAGATTGCAGTCTATGGGGATTCCGAGCTGGTGATCAAGCAAGTAAAGGGTGAGTTTCAAGCCAAACACCCTCGCATGAGGGCATATCGTAATGCAGTCTTAGACATTTTGAAGTTGTTTTCTGATTATACCTTGACATGTGTGCCTCGCCTACAAAATGGTGTTGCGGATGGACTTGCTAAGGCAGCAAGCAATTTGAAAATTCCAATGAATTCTAGCAACAAATTTGATATTCATGTGAAGCATCATCCCACCGTCCCAGATAATCAACGATGTTGTTAAGTTTTTCAAGATGATGAAGAGATCAATGAATTTCTGCAAAATAAGGGTAAGTTCAAAGATTCCTCAATAGATACTGAAAATGATGATGGTGATGACAACATGCAAGTAAATCAAATGGATGTGGTGCAACTTAAGGACAATATTATTCCTAAATGTTTGATTCGTTTAGAGGAGCTGTTCGACCAAGATGATGTGGCCCGCAAACCGACATTGAGACCGACCGAAAAGGGTGTTGAAGAGGTAAACATCGGGACAGCTGAAAATCCCAAGATGGTTAAGTTATCAAGGTCATTATCACCAAAGGTAAAAGCTGAATATATGAAATTGTTTTCTTTATTCTCTGATGTATTTGCATGGGATTATTCAGATCTGAAAACATATGATACAAATATCATCCAGCATACGATTCCTATCAAACCTAATCAGAAGCCTTTTCATCAAAAGATGAGGAGAATCAATCCCAAATTGCTGCCATCAATTGAGAAAGAGGTAAACAGATTGTATAAGTCAGGAATCATTGTGCCTATTCGTTTTTCAGATTGGATATCCAACTTGGTGCCCGTAAGAAAGAAGACAGGTGAGATCCGTTTATGTATTGATTTCAGAAATTTGAATAAAGTGTCTTTAATGGACAACTATCCACTGCCCAAAATGGATCATATATTACAGCGAGTAGTTGGAGCATCAAGGATGTCATTACTTGACGGTTATTCAAGTTACAATCAGATTTTAGTGCATGAAGATGACCGTGACAAGACCGCATTCACCACTCCATGGGGAACATTTCATTATGCAAAGATGTCGTTTGGTTTGAAAAATGCAGGAGCTACCTTTTAGCGTGCAATGGACATGGCTTTCGCCAATGAGAAAGATGTATTATTGGTTGTTTATCTTGATGATTTAACCGCATTTTCAAATTCTGATGAGGAACATTTGTATCATTTGAAAATTGTTTTCCAAAAGTGCAGAAAATATGGCATCTCGTTGAATCCGAAAAAGAGTCTTTTTGCCATGGATGAGGGCAAACTTCTTGGTCACATCATATCTAAAGATGGCATCCGTATTGATCGAGCACATGTTGAAGCCATTCAGCAAATTGAACAGCCCCGGAACAAGAAAGAAATTCAGTCTTTCAATGGTAAACTGAATTTTCTGCGTCGTTTTATTCCAAATCTAGCAGAGCATCTAAGAGAGATCACAAGCATGCTCAAAAAGGACAGCCAGGTAAAGTGGACCGAAGAGGCGGTTAAATCATTTAATCTAGTGAAGTTAGCTCTTTCTACAGCTCCTATTTTGATCAGCCCCGACTACACTCAAGATTTTATTTTATTTTCATTTGCTTCTTAGCACACTTTGGTAGCTGTGCTAATGCAGAAGAGAGAAGGAGTAGAAAAGACCATTGCCTTTTTCAGTCGCATAATTAGAGATGGAGCATTGAAATATAACATCATCGAGAAACAAGCATTGGTGCTTGTTAAGGCCTTGAAGGATTTCCATGTGTACATATTGCATTCTCATATTCTAGCTTATGTTCCTAACGCAGCAATGAAAGATGTTTTAGTACATGCAGATCCAGAAGGGAGAAGGGGTAAGTGGATTGCTGTGTTGTTAGAATATGATGTTGAAATTAAACCCACCAAGCTGATCAAAGGTCAAGGACTCGCAAAGCTAATGGCTGAAACAAATCTGCAAATCTTAGACATAAATTTGATTGCTGCTATGTCTGATGAAGATGAGGAGAACCCATCCTTTCAGGTATCTGAAATGTTTCTTTCTTCCCCATGGTATGCTGATAATTTATATGTACTTCAACATTTATCTTCACCTCCTGGAATGCCAAGAAACAAAAGTAGAACATTGAAATTGAAGGCTGCTAAATTTTGCATTCTTGATTCAGCATTGTTTTGGAAAGACCTTGGCGGGATGTTATTAAATTGTTTGGTAGAGGATGAAGCCCAAAGAGTCGTAGAAGACTTTCATAGAGGAGACTGTGGAGGTCATTTGTTTTGGAAGACCACGGAAAACAAGATACTAAGGGCAGGCTATTATTGGCCTTCATTATTTTCAGATGTATATAAAGCGGTAAAAATTGTCACGAATGCCAAATTTTTCAAGGAAAACAGAAGCTCCAACGTTTGCCTCTCAAACCAATTGAGATCAGCGCACCTTTTTAGCAGTGGGGATTGGATTTCATTGGTGAAATTCATCTGGAATCATCAGGACAGCATCGATGGATATTGACGGCCACGGACTACTTCACAAAATGGATTGAAACAATTCCTACTCGACAAGCTACAGATGCAGTAATTATTTCTTTTCTCGAGGCTAATATTTTGTCACGCTTTGGATGTCCAAGTAAGCTAATCACAGATAATGCAGCAACGTTTAAGTCAAAAAGGATGATTGAGTTTTGTTATAAGTACAATATTAGCTTGGGACATTCAACCGCATACCACCCTCAAGGAAACGGATTGGCGGAGTCATCTAACAAGTCTTTGGTCAATATCATTAAGAAATTGTTGGAAATCAGCAAAAAGGGCTGGCACAAGAAGTTGATAAATGCATTATGGGCTGATAGGGTGAGTCAGAAAAAGTCTATTGGTATGTCTGCTTTCGAGCTGGTGTATGGAACAGACATGGTTTTTCCCACTTCACTTGCTGTCCTGGTAGTCAAATTGCTTCAAGAAGCGGGTAGTGAAGAAGATCCTATGCAGAGAAGAATAAATCAGATGATTCATTTGCAGCAAACACGAGAGGAGGTATTTCAAAACACTTGCAAATTGCAGGAGCGTATCAAAAGGATTTATGACCGGAAAGAAAAGGCAGACACATTTCCGCTGGATGAGGTTGTTTTAAGATGGGATGTTCGTCATGAAGACAAGCGAAAGCATGGAAAATTTGAAAATTTGTGGAAAGGACCTGATAAGATTGCAGCATATCGCAGCCAAAACACTTTCCTTCTCAAAGAGATGAACGGAGATGAATATCTTGGAGGGCCGATAAATGGTCGGCTGTTAAAGAGATATTACTTTTGAGTATTTTCTACTCAATTCATTATCATTGTATATATCATTTTAATTTTGTTCTATCGCACATGTACACTAACTTTTCAGCTTCAGTTTGGGGCCCGAAGTGAAGGCTATATTTCTGAAAATGAAAGTTAGTAGGTCTAAGTTTGTCAAGTCAGTTGTCTTAGTCTTTAGTTTTGAGTCTAGTTTGGTCAAAGCAATGCTTGTTTTTTCAGTCAAATTCTCAAGATTTTGCGTCAAAATAATGACTCCATCGCCCAATGAGTGAAGGTGCTACCTACTCTTCTAGAGATCTGCTGTTCTTAGCATCTCCAAGGAGCTACCATCCCCATTGGAGCCAATGTTAGAGTCGGTCTAGTAGCCCTCCACCAGAGATCAAAGCTCTTTGCATTTCATAATTAGGTGTCCCATCAGCGTCATCATGTTGCATTCCGTTAGGCATGCCATAACTCTGCTGGAGGAGCTTGTGTCTTTTATTCCCCTCTTGTTTGGCACTACTGGTTCAGGTTTGTTTGAGTCAATAAAGTCTTCAAAAAGTCATTTGTCTTGTTTTAAATTTCCAGGTCTTAGGTCTAGGGTTTAGTCAAATTTTGTCTTGAGAAGTCATAAAGGACCAACAGGCCAGAGGGATGACCTTCATAAAGTATCATTTCAACAATTTTCACTATTCTTCAACTAAATTTCCACTTTGTTTTCAAAAAATCTGTTTTTGAAAAACAAAGGTCTTCTTATATTTTGTAAAAAATTATCAAATTTTCAAATTTTCCAAATGTCAAAGTGCAACCTTGGTCTCCTTTGCCAAAGCACCGTAGAAGCTATCCCTGCAAAAATTTTTAGAAGAAACCATCAGTTCAACCAATTTTTCAAAAAGAAGAAACCAAAAATCAGAGCCAATAAAGTTCAAAAAGTGTCAACACTCAAAACATTAGAAAGTGGGTTTTGGGCAAATGTAAATTTAAAGCAAGCCTATAAAAGCACATTAAACTTCATTTGTAACTCATTTGCCTCTCACAAGCTAAGTGCAAACTTGCAAAGGCGATTTCATGAGATATTGAGCAAAATTGGGCAGTCTTAGTGGCGCGCTACGCATTGGGAGTGGCGCGCTACGCGTTGGTGGCGCGCTACGCATAGGGGAGGTTCTGGCAGTGCAAAAATACACGGGCACTACGTGTAGAGGGCGCGCTACGCGTTGAGTATTTCGCCCTAAAACTTATAGCAAACACCCAATACACTTCTCTCAGCTCCAGCAAGTTACAACATACAAAGTCAAAACAGCAATTAAGTGTGTGCACAGTCAACATATAGAGTTCAGCAATCTTGTCTTCAAAACCATGTCAGAAACTGAATCAAATTATGAGCAGAGTGATTACAGTGGATCAACACTGGAGGAAGAAGTGCCTAGGAGGCATCATAAGGGTGGTAAAGGTGGTCGGCATGTTAGAGAGGAACCCACTTCTTTGGTTTATTTGCAAGCTTGTCCATTTGCACTGTCTTGTTTTCGATACCAATCATGCTTTGAGTATTGGAGAGGATCTCACAAATTCAACATCACAGGGAATTAGTCCGCTTGTTTGTCCTACATTTGCACAATGGCCATGTAAACCTTGCAGGAGTGGATTTCACACTATCACCCGAGGTTATTGCTCAAGCCACCGGGATACCGAATGTTGGGGAAGAGTGGACCAAGCACAAGCTACTTGGCAAATTTCATTATCAACCATACATCAAACCCAGATTTGTGAAGAACCTCACTGTTGTTTTTCCTTTCAAATTCCTAAGGGAGGAGTATGCACCCTTGATGAGACTTATCATGCGCTATTTTACTTGTGAGGGCCGATTTTCATGTTTATATTCGTACCATATCCGTTTGTTGATGCATTTTACCTGGGTACGAATGATGAACATTCCCTTTTTCATGTGCCGGAATATAGAGAAGATGGTGCCCGTAGTGCGAAGGAAGAGCCCCGCACAGCAACTCAAAAGCATATATCATTATGCACTGATCGAGATCGTAGTGATGCATCAGCTGGCATAGCAAGGTATTCCATGGGAGGATTTCATTTCTCGCGAGTTCTTCACAGTGCCACATCCACTTCCTGAGATTGTCCATGATGAGGGGCCTTCACAGCAACCGGACATTCATGAGACCGAGCATGTTGATGCTCCAGCATATGTAACATATCAGAAAGGCCCCAGAGCCTTATTTGCAGCTGCACGACAAGTATTATCTCCACCCGGGATGGAAGGGGTCTCGTTGACTTCATCAACACAACGAGTACCATCTCCACATCATGTGGAAGGGGTCTCGCCACCTTCTTCAGAATAGGTACAGGTTCAGGACAGGGGCAAGAGGCCCATGATTGATGAGGGCCCTTCAGCAGGTCTGGATACACATGTCATTGATATTGAGGCTAGCTCTCCTGCCTCAAAGCTCAAGGAGATCATCCGAGAGCAAAGGACCGAGAATGAGTCGCTGCACAAGAAATTGCAGATGGAAAAATGGGTGATTAACAATTTAGAGCAGCGCAACAAATAGTTGGAGGATGAGCACGAGCTTTATGAGCAGCAGAAGATTCGTGAAGACCGAGAATTGGCCCGTAGGAGACCCGGTGATTTGACACCCATAGATCGAGAATCCATGCTTATTCGGGTGAACACTCACTTGGAGAGGTTGTTGGCAAAAGCCAATAGAGACAAAGATATGCTCCGCCACATGAAGAATCATTATTGGGCCCGCATGCACGCGTGCAAGGCAAAAATGAAGGTTCTCAAGAGACGATTAGCCAAAGCACTAAAACGGAGGAAAAGGCCCGATCCACTTCAGATTTTGATTGATGCCACCTTGAGGGAGCATGGCACTCAATGATACACCCCCAGCTCAAAATTTAGACAATTTGGAGCAATTTTGGTCATTTTTGAAATTTTTTGTCAAAAACAGGTTTTTGCTCCCAACGCGTAGCGCGCCGGGCGCTACGCTTTTGTTGCGGAGGTCCATTTCAGGAAAAGTTTGCATTTTTGGATTTTTCATGACAAAATACAGCTGCCCATACATGGCCAAGAAATTTCATGGAGGTTTGAGCCCCCAAAAGGTCAAAAAACAAGCAAAAAATGACCTTCTGCCACTTTTTGGACACACAGGAAGCAGTCTTGGGAGATTGCAACGTTGGAGGGGTAAATTGCCACCAAATTGAAAAATTCCACTAGGGCAGGAAAGTAGACATCCAGACCTTTCTATCAAGCCAACGTTTGCCTCATTTGGATGCCGGGAAGTACCTCAAAATTTGCCTGAAAGGCGCGCTATGTGTAGAGAAATGGCGCGCTACGCGTAGAGGAAATTGGCCAGTTTTTCACTTTCAGCTCAGGACAACGCAACTTTTGACCAGTCTTGACTTTTCATGGGATTTTTCACCCTCTTTGATGTAACTATATTTAATTTCATGATTTTCATGGCTCTTTTACCTATTCTAGAAGATTCATTCATAAAATAGCAAAAATTTAATGAATGAATTGGTTTCCAAGTTTATAGAGGCAAGTTGTTTTGATTTCCTAGTTTGTAGTGCTTAGTTTAGAATTGGTTGAAACAGCAACTAGAAGGGGGAGCTCGACCCCTAGAGGTTAGGGAATGGTTTATATTGGTCTATATATGTAATTTTTCATTCAGTAGCAGAGGTTGGACTCTTGGGATAGTTTGAGACTATATTCTACATATTTTATGAGCAATTTGGCAAAGGAAGACCAGGGTTTTGCAGCACTACTTGGGATCCATGTGGCTTTATGTCTTGATGGTGTGTTTCTTTCAGGTCTTGTAAGTTATGTTTGTGGATCATTATCTCTATTGAATCTTCTCTTATTAAGCAAATGAAGTGTTAAGGTAGAAACCATGAAATTGCCATGCTCTGACTTTAAATTTGTTTAATATTTTATGTTTTCTTCAGTTTAAGAAGAATCCTTGAGAACTCTTGCTCTCCTTAGCCCCTCATCAGTCTGATCTATCCATCTCACTTGCTTTAAGGCATCAAAACAATTGCCTATCTTGCCCCAAGTGGGCCTCTACAAAAACTGTGCTTCATCCCCGCACCCAAAATTGCCTTTCCCTTGATTTCAACAAAATCACAAAAATCAATCCTAAACTTTTTGCACTTAATACCTAGCCTAAAATTAGTCATCAATTCAGTCATCTCGAGCCTTTTCAAATATATTTTGCCAAGTTTTACCTGGAGAGAGCCCTCTCCTATCCTCGTAGGGCTAGCTACGAGGCTGAGCGTGGTTTGATGTGGCCTTGAGTCTTGCCTTATTTCAGCCTAAGGCGGATTTGAGTGCTAACAGACATAACTAAAAATACCTCGCCATTATGTAACCTTTTATAAGGCATAAGAATACAGAAAAAGGAAAGAAATGACAAATATGATGTTTATGAGAAAGCTTACCATTCCATGTAAATGCTTCCAAGATTGGTGAGGGCTTGTGGATGATTTTCATGAAGCTGAAGACAAGACTATAATTACAAGCTAAGCATAAAATGAAAACCATAAATAGGAAATCCAATAAAACATAATCCAAAACTAAAGAAAACCAAACCACATCTTGAAACAACATCTTAGAAAGAATACGAAACATGTTTATACAACATTCAAGAAATTAGAAGAATGTTTAATCTAGTAACAAGCAATTGCTTCATCCACTTGCCCAACATCTTTCAAAGCATTTCCATACATGTATTAAACCGACTGTCCACATTTAATGTAATATGATGCATAATGATGTATCCAACTCCAATTAGCTTTTGCATAGGTCTAACTCCCCTATTAATAATCAATTTACAAGTCTAGCATCCAAAGTAGAATGAAATTAGCTACATAGAACTCATCATATTGTTGTAAGCGTCCACAAATGTTGAATCCAACATTTTATCTTGTTTGTAATCCATTATCACCAAATCCATTTCGCCTTTTTCATAGTACATGCTTGGTAAATTCCTTGCACACAATCATGGCATATCTATCAACTCCCTCTCACTAAAGTCTACTTAACCACTCAGCTAAAATGTCTTGTACCAAAATTTTCATACTAAAACAATCGATAGTTGTTGCTAGCAACTGCACCTTCTTGTGTAAATAATCATAAAAATTAACTATTTTCCACTGAAATTCTTATTGAATATTCAACAAATACAACCTACAAGACATTGTTCAATGCCACATGAAGGACTAAGCACAATGGTGTTGGGCACTAAACTAGTAAAGATGGTGCACTCAGAATGTGTTTCAAATTCCCTGTTTAAAGAGTTTAGGACCAAGCAATCCTTTTGGGAAAGGAAACGCTGAGACATGGACTTTGTAAATACCCATATTGGTGTCATAAACAATTTCAGATACCAATTAGAAAAAAGATGCTTACATGACAAAAGTGGCCCTTGTATTTTTTCTGATTTTCTCATTGGCTTTGGGCCATATTCAGTTTCACATACCATTTAGCCAAAACTTAAAAATTGCTTACATGTCAACATTAGGACTTGTAATTTTTTCACTTGCTTGTTGGCTATAGAATCTACAAACAAAATGTAATACTTTTTACCTCAATAACTGGTTATAGGGTTATCCAAAATTTTCACCACAAAATTTTCATTTGAACAAATGGCATGACCAATAGTAACTATATGTTGTAACTAACCATGTCTTATATATAACAAGACTCATTATGGTGGGCAGGATAAAAAGTTGTGCCTAGTCATTATCCCAAGCCTAGACCTATCACCCATGTTAACTTTAATGTATGAAGTTCCAAGAGGGGAATCAAATCTTTCAAGGTGCAACCCTTTTTACAATTCAAATACATGTAAAAGGGTCTACACCTCAAATAATTTTCACTCTTGGCACTCGATAGATCTGGGGTTAAAATGGACCTATGTTTTTTAATATTGAAGTACAATGCAATTTAATGTGAAAAACCAACATGATATTAGAATTACACTCACTCATGACAAATCTACTCTACATATTGGATTGTAGAATGTGCTTCTTGGTGCAATATATGAAAAATAAAGGTTTAACACATATACTAAAGAGACCATGTCTGGAAGATATTTATTTAAAATCAATCCCTCCAAACTGAAATCTCTTGATGAATCATAAAAATAAAGATTGAAGAATGAGGGGAAATGTAACAGGGCCTGTGGCACATCAGCAAAAATAAGTGGTAGTGGCATTTCATTTAGAGGAAGAGGAAACACTTCCAAATCTACCAATATTGAATACCCTAAAGAAGGAAAGGAGATGAAATCAAAATTTAAAGGAAGGGATGGTTTCAAAGGTAGGAGAGAAGGATAGTCACTTCAAAAAGCTATTGACGCATTTTATTTGTATTTGTTAAATTTGGCAACTAGGGCCAAACATCACTTTGGACAACGCTTATGAGGCAGCTAATATTTTTCTTGGATTCCTCTTTCTGAAAGTTGTAGGATTGATCTAACGATCATCCTATTCTAAAATGTACAAATGAAGTTATGAATTTATTTTGATTATGGACAAATTTTCAAGGCCAGCTAGCCATCAAATTAGCTTCCTCTAGCATTCAATGTTGCATATAAATACAAGGTGCCTCTTTCTCATTTTGGCATATCATCTCATTCATATTTCTCTCTCTCATATTGATTGGGTACAGAGTTTTGGGCCTCTCTCTCTCCACATGTGTGAAAGGAAGACTGTATTTTCTAGCTGCTACGTTGACCATATTTGACCGAACTTTCATGAGATGGAAATTTCAGGAGGCTTACTTTGACTAGTGTTGACCCTGTTTGACTTCGATTTTTTGAGGGAGACTTCTATTTGGGTAAGCCGCTATTCTTGACAAAAAACCTATGGTGCCCTAGCCACAGGCACATAGTGCCCTAGATGCAAGCCTAAATTGACTGAAAAGGAGAACTGTTTTAAGGCCTAAAACAAGGCACAGAGCTAATGGAAGGAGGTCGAGGTTACTTGCTGGGTAGGTCGAGTTGAAGAAGGGTTGTTTGGGGTAGAAAAAGTAAGGGAAGACTATTTTGAGTAGGTTGTAGGTGACAGTAAGGGACTGTGGTAGGCCGCAGTCCTAACCACCTTAAAATAAGGACATTGTGGAGAGTTTGAAGGTTTAAACATGCCCTGATCAGCAGCGTGCTAGGGGAGGTGTCCCATGAGAGTATGCAACAGTTTCCTTGAGGGTTGTTCGAGGACTGTGTGAGGAGTTTAGGGTTTCATAGTGCCCTAACCAGATCAATCATGAACAGTAGCATGGAAAGCATGGACAACATGGCAAGCATGTATAACATGGAAAACATGGCAAGCATGGACAACATGGAAAGCATGGACAACATTGACACCATGGCAAACATGGAAAGCATGGATAACATGGAAAGCATGTACAACATGGAAAACATGGCAAGCATGGAAAGCATGGACATCATGGCAAGCATGGACAGCATGGCAAGCATGGAAAGCATGGAATGACAGGTAATGTAGGTCATCAAGGAAACGGCCGAATCTTCAAGAAAGAAAGGAACCCCAGGTATGAAGAATCAAATGTTGTTTTTGATAAGATAAAGAAGCGTTATCTTGTATTAGCCCTCTCCTTTAGATTCTTTCAGAATCTGGCTTATTGATTGTAGTGCTTCAAGGCACTTCATCGAATGTAAGGGTTCTTTCTCTAATTTAGTAGAGATGGAAACAATCGTGGGATTATACTTGGAGCCAATGCCACCTATCCCGTAAATAACTAATGTTACCCCTCAATTGAATGATGGTAACTCAATTCATTTACAAGAATATCTTTTGTGTACCTAATCACAAGAACAAATTGGTGACCATTTTGGCAATGGAAGTAAAAGGTTTTCAGGGTGGCATTCATCGATGGAAAGTACGTATTTGAAATGGAATTTTCAAAGATGCTTTTGAGTTCAAGGTTGTATCAAGTTACAGGAAGTCCATTGGGGACCATGTTAGTTGTCACATCTCATCTATAGCACTGGATGTCTACTTATTATGGGACCCTACCCGATGTGAGTTAGATGTTAACAGGGATGCCTGAATCCAAGAAGAGCATGAAGGTACATGTTTGAGATGTACTAAAGGAAAATATTACAAGGGGACCATTCCCGTCATGTAGTAGGTCCACAAGTTTGGAACAACCTGAGGGGCTTGAGATTCATGATCAGGAATCTCATGTATGCAGGTGGAAGAAAGCCCTCTATGGCTTGAAGCAAAACTCCTCGGGCTTAGTATGAGAGGATTGATATCTGTCTGATGAAGTTGATATTGACTAGGAGTGAAGCCGATCCAAACAATTTCTTGAAGGTTGTCAATGATAGACCTCTCATACTGGCACCTACTAAGGATGACCTCTCTCAAATAGGTGTAGACCCTCTCATTTGCAAAATAAAGAGGGAGTTGGATTCCAAATTGGGAATGGTGAACTGCAAGCCCATGACTACCTTGATGGAGCTTAACTTTCAGAAGTTATGTGGTAGTGATGTTGGACCAGATTTGGGAAATGCCTCTGAGTTTCATAAACTCATTCACATTGATCTTCTTGGTGAACTTCCGTTTGGATATATGTTTTGTAGTTAGCATGTTGGGTTCATATTTGGTTGAACCTCACTAAATTGGTGCCAAGAATTTTTCAAGATATCTTCAAGGCACAATCTCTCACGGATTGAGATACACTATCAAAAATGTGAAGCTACATGACTATTCGAATGTTGACAAGGCAAGCAGTTTGGAGGATCGCAAGAGCACTTCTGGGTGATGGTTCTCTTTGAGTTCTGCTCAATATCCTGGATGAGCAAGAAGCAGAAGCCATTTGCTTTGAGCACCACTAAGACCGAATACATAGTTGCGAGTATGGTCTCATGTGAAGCTATCTGGTTGTGGAAGCTCCTTAGTGAGTTGTTTGTACACATGATGGATACCACCATGATCTTCTGTGTCAACCAAGGGGGGGATTCGATTGTTTAGGAATCTTGTATTCTATGATTGCTCTAGTATATAGACATCAGATACTACCTTATATGGGATATGGGACATCGATGAGAGAGGAGGTTCTATCGCATTGAAACTGATGTACAGTTCGCAGACATTCTATCAAAGCCCCAGGGAAAGGAAAAATTTGTAACTTTCTTGAATGACTTGGAGTCGTTGAGAGACCTTCTTATGATGGTCATGCAAGTTGCATGCATTGAACTCTAGGAGCTCCAAGGGTCTTGGGGTACTTATTAGAGCAACAAGCGACCATAGGGTGACTCACCCTCCCCTAATGGTGCACTGTTTATAGGGTGAATGGCTTAGCCTTCCCCTGTGATACCCCGTGGCGACTTAGAGACAGGATGAGTGGTTCTCCTGTCGAGGCGTCCTACCCATGCAATCTAGGACTCATGGGAAGTACCTCTCATCTATCCAATGAGTAGGGAAATGGGGTTAAGGACAATAATAGTACTAACAATGGATGCATCATTGTATCTACTGTACTCCCTATGCTAGGGTGAACTCCATTGATTTGGGATCAATGAAATTGATCTGGGATCAGTATGAGTGGTTTGAGACACTCTCTTTTGATATTGATCTGGGATCAATTGGAACTGACTTCAAGCTAGTACGAGTGATATGACTCACTCTCTTGGAACTGATTTGGGATCAATATGAGTGGTATGACACACTCTCTTCATATGAAACTGACTTTAGGTCATTAGAGAATGGTGTGAGACATTCTTGATCAATTGTTCTTCTTCATGGTTCAACAGAGCAGAGCTCAGTAGAACAAAGCAAAGCAGAGCAGTGCACAGTACTGATGGCAGAGATAGTATAGTCAAACAAATGGATCAGTGGATGGAGTTCTCCCTAGTTGAGAGGGAGTGTTAAAATTGGAAACTAGGGCCAAACTCCATGTGGGTCATATTATTTATAGCAACTGATATTTTTCTTGGATCCCTGTCATCGAGAGGTGTAGGATTGATCTAAATATCATCTGATTTCGATAAGTATTCATGGAGGTATGAATTTATTTGTGTTCTGGGACATCTTGTCAAGGCCAGCGAACAACCAAATAAACCCCACATGTGCTCAAAGTTTTAGTATAAAATGATATAACTTGAAAGTCATTTAACACACACTTTTATCTTGATTTCTCTCTACTTGTCTTGGGTTTTAGTGGAAGAGAAATCTAGGAGTGGAAGCGCTAGACGTTGGAGGAAAAGAAGGCAGCCCTAATGCTATCTTAAGGCAGCCCTAACGCAGTCCAAGAAGGCATCCCTAATGCTATTCTAAGGCAGTCGTAACACTATCCTAAGGCAGCCCTAACACAGTCCAAGAAGGCAGCCCTAACGTTATCCTAAGGAAACCCTAACGCAGTCCTAGAAGGTAGCCCTAACACTATCCTAAGGAAGCCCTAACATAGTCCTAGAAGACAGCCCTAACGCTATTCTAAGGCAGCCCTAATGCTGTCCTAAAGTATCCCTGACATTGTCTTAACCTAGAGGACACAATCATGAAGAGATGCCCTATCCTCTACATTATCTCAAGGGTATCCCAGCCACTACTAAGATGAAGATAGATGTTGTCCTAAACATACCTATGGTACCCTAGCCATATGCATATGGTTCCCTAGATGCAGGTCTTAAGTGGCTAAAAAGGAGGACTATTTTAAGGCCTAAAACAAGGCACCAAGTTACTGGAAGGAGGCCTAGGTTACTTGCTGGGTAGGACGAATTGAAGAAGGGTTGTTTGGGGTAGTGACAGGAAGGGAAGCATGTTTTGAGTGGGTTGTAGGCGATAGTGAGGGAATGTGGTAGGCCACAGTCCTAACCACCTCAAAATAAGGACAACATGGAGAGTTTGAAGGTTCAAACATGCCCTGATTAGCAACGTGCTAGGGAAAGTGTCTCATGAGAGTATGTCGTAGTTTTCTTGAGGGTTGTTCGATGACTGTGTGAGGATTTTAGGGTTGGCTCGTTCCGTAACCAAATCAGTCATGAACAACAACATGAAAAGCATAGACATCATGACAAGCATGGATAGCATGGCAAGCATGGAAAACATGTACAACATGTACAACATGGCAAGCATGGATAGCATGGCAAGGATGGAAAGCATGGACAACATAGAAAGCATGTACAACATGGAAAGCATGGACAACATGGCAAGCATGGATAACATGGCAAGCATGGACAACATGGCAATCATGGAAAGCATGGACAACATGGCAAGCATGTACAACATGGAAAGCATGGACAACATGGCAAGCATGGACAACATGGCAAGCATGGACAACATGGAAAGCATGGACAACAAACTAAGCATGGTGTTGCAAGCACATGAGACATGTTGTATGACAACATGCTGCAGCAATGGAACATGAGTGCATCATGGTGCAATATGGTGAGGTGTAGCATGATGATGAGGAGCAACACAATGATATGTGCCACATGGTGATGGAGTCACCTTGGAGAATTAGTTGAAGGAGCTTGTCTTCAACTGAGTTCAGCTACGTCATGTATCATCTACGTAGAGATTATCTATGCTCTTACTTAGATAATTCAAAGTGTTGACTTCCGTTTTACATGTACTATCTCTCTCTCTCTCTCTATTGAACTATTGAAGAACATATAAGAAGAATTGATCAAGGGTTCCGCACATTGGGATTTGTCCCTGGCTAGCACCACATCTTGTGTCTTCTTGTCTTGGCTTGTCTTTTGCGATTTATTTTTATGTTCTATCTGCAGTTTACTTTAATATTGATGTGATTGCTAATATGGAAAAGCTATTGAGCTAACTGTGAAAATTGAAATAAATTTCTCTAAGCATAGAACATACCTAAACTTAACACTGGTCATGCTGCTTCAATCTGAAATGAAAGAAGATGGGTGGCAAGAATGCCATAATTGCAAAAAAGATTAAAGAACCACACAAATTTCCTGGACAAGATTTCGTGCCCCCTCCTGAACCACTATGAAGAGAAGGATGAGGGTTTATCCATTAATCCCTTTGTTTTTTTGTTATAACAATTAAATTGTGTTTGTGTTTGAAGTTCATGGGATTGAACATTGCAATGCAAGATTGTAATCATCTATTATTTCTAATTTTTCAATGTAATCAAACATACTAAAGATTATTTTCAAACCTAGGACATGTTGAGAACAGAGGTCAATCTCCAGAAAAGAGCACATTTGTGAATAGTTTATCTGTATTTGACATGCATCTTGGAACACTAATTTTGGATCAAAGAAAATACTTTGTCAAATGACCTCACAAATTGCAAACTTCTTCATTACTAAGGTAATATCAGAGAGCGGAACATATTTATCCAACAATTTTATCGAACACAAGTTGATAAAGAAACATTAAATGATAATAGAGTATAGCTTTTTAAAGGACACGAATGCTTTCAAAACTATGCCCTGGACTAAAATTTGCCAAGGTCAATATCTACCTAATAATTGAGGAAAACCATGCTTTCAAAACCACTTCTTCGATGTGAATGCCTTCATGGCTACATCTTCCACTAAAATTCACTATGATCAATATCTACCCAACACTTTCAAAGAGTCCATAAAATTGAAAGGGAACTTTTACATCATATTTCAAATATCTTGTATAGCAATACATAGAAAAATTTAGTGGGTTAAATGAAAATAGGATAATAAATTTCCCACTCATGAGGGTTGGGGAAAAATATTCCACGATCATTTGGGGTAACATAAAAGGAAAGCATTTGTAAGATCAAAAATTTATCTGCATATTAATGAAAACCACTCCTGCAAAACTCCTAGACTAGTTGCAAACTCTATAGGAATTCCTCCCTGTGAAACTCTATAGGAATTCCTCCATGTAAAACATTGGCTTCTAAATAAGAAAGTGGGTCAAATGAATCCACAAGAAGTTGAGATTTATGAACTACAATTTCATGTCGTTCATCATGATCTTCTTATGGTTATAGAAGCATAGTCATTACTAAATACATCTTAGACTTGAAATCAAGAAGGGAGTTACATTCAAGTAACCAAAAATGAGCATCATGCACTGGTAAATGTTGAATAAGATTGTTTAAATCTAATCGGCATGCACTTACCATCAATAGAAAATATTCCATGTCATATTTGGAAAGCTTGGGAATGGTGTAGATTTTAACCCCATACAGAAATTACCTACATATGAATTCTAAAACACAGAAAATAAACAATGCGAGAGCATAACACATAAAACACATATACATAGATATTTTCCCCTGGATCCCAAACTGGACTTCCAGCTTGATTTTTCATTATGTTCCTTTCAATGTTACATACAATATTTATACATGCTGAAGCATCCAATACCATGGACCGAAAACCATTGCATCCAAAACCATGGACCAAAAACCATTGCATCCAAAACCATGTGCGAAAAATCATGCACAAAACCATAGGTAGGTCTGCCCAACTTAATATAGGGTCCAAAAACAAAAAAAATTGGGGCGCTACCCCAGACCCCATAAAGTGGGGTTACCTGTAGCCCCCAAACCCCTTGTGACCCCCCTTCTACACAATCAGCGCAACGAAGGGGGGGCTCTGCCCCCCTTCTAACCCCCAGTTAAATACATGGGAAAGTTGTGGAAATAATATAACACAACCCAGCAAATGGAATGAAGGCCCTTCCAAATGAAGAGGAATGGGGCCCAACCAAAAGGGCAATCCTCACATGTGTTTCCTCAGCTTTCGCTGCACCAAAGGCTGTACTCACTAGAGGGATCACTGTGGCAACCTGCACTGACAAAATCTCAATGCAAGGCACCCTCAACTTATCCCTTAAGAAAGGACAGATTTACTTTCACTCTTCTCGAAAAAGGCTGGCAATTGATTCAATGAGCTTGAGGATTTTAATGGAGAGAGGAGGCCTCAACCCATATGGAATCACAATGTGATGGCAATTTCAGTTTTTGGGATTTGGTTTCCATAGAAAAATAGTTTGGAGTGTTAGATTGTGCTCCAAATGGAATGTACAAAAGTGATCTTTGGTATTTATTTGTGGCTTCATTTCTAGAAGAGAGAATGGGATAGTTTTTACAGTATAAATAAAACCCTAATCTGTGCTAGAATGGTAGTCTCATGCTTTAAAAGATGAACTAAAAGCTGGGAATGACTCACCAGGTTTTGAATATATCGAGAAGAGGGCAGCTGCTTCAGGAAGATAAATATTGCCAATGACACCTAGAATAGATGCCTTTGAGTTTTTCATCTCATCTCGTCCGTCAGCAAGGATGAGACTATTTCATCAAAATGCAAGGCAATTGCATTGCTACCCATTGCAATAACTAGACTATCCCACGAATTTGGTAGAGAACACAACAAACTGATGCACTTATATTCATCTAAAATATTAATATCAACAGATGCTAACTGACTTACCACAATATTAAATGAATTCAGATGCTCTGTCACTGATTCTCCATCTTTCATCCTCAGGTTATATAACTTTTTCTCCATGAACAGTTTATTCACTAGAGACTTAGATTGGTACAAAGTCCCTAACTTGTCCCACAAAGCCTTTGCTATAGCTTCCCCTGATACATTCAGCAATAATGAATTTGAGATACACAATCGTATTGTGCTCTTTGCCTTTTGATCCAACTTCTTCCATTCTTCATCGGATACTCCCATTGGTTTAGTACCCGGATCTACTGTGATCCACTAATCTTTATCCACCAACAAATCCTCTATCTTGAGTTTCCACAACTCAAAACTCTGACCATTGAATTTCTCGATCTCTATCTTTCCACTGCTCACCATCTTCTTTCACCACCAGAATCAATCTCGAAGATCTCCCACTGAACAGGGTCTACTACAGGCCCGAGCGAAACCCCCCAGCAACAAAGGCATCCCCTTGAAGCCAAAATAGCTCTTATACCAAATGTAGGTTTTAACCACGTACAGAAATTACCTGCATACGAATTCTAAAACACACAATGCAAGAGCATAACACATAAAACACATATACATAGAGATTTCCCTTGGATCCCAAAACTGGGACTACCGGCTTGATTTTTCATTATATTCCTTTCAATCTTACAATACATATTTATACATGCCGAAGCATCCAATACCATGGACCGAAAAACCATCACATCCATAACCATTTACCGAAAAGCATCGCATCCAAAACCATGGACCGAAAACCATCGCGTCCAAAACCATGTGCGAAAAAATGCACAAAATCATAGGTAGGTCTGCCCACCCTAATATAGGGTCCAAAACCAAAATTTTCTGGGGTGTTGCCCCGGACCCCATAGAGTGGGGTTACCTGTACCCCTCAAACCCCCTATTAACTCCCCTCACTATGAAATCAGCACAATGAAGGGCCCCCCCTCTAACCCCCCAGTTAACTACATGGGCTAGTCATGGAAAGAATATAACACAACCCAACAGTCTCTCCATATATCAGTTCTTGGAGGAGTCTAAAGTGGTATCCATACACTACACTATATCTCCCTTCACATGAAATATATTTCATGATGTGGTAACTGACTTCATTCCAAGGGTATGGAATGCTCTCCCTTCTAGCCCCATTTTTGTCTTCAATTGTCTCTTCTCCTTTGAAAAAGAAACTTTTCTATGCAAGGGTGTTGTTAGTCTTGTCCTATTTTCTCCATGGTAACCCTAGGGTGAGTGTAGTTATCATGCCTATAACCTCACGGGTAATTGCTACTAATAAACCCTTCACTGTAGTAGCGGCACTGGCTCTAGTGAGGGGTGTGAGTGATAGGGAAACTTATCTGGCCACATCATCATTGTAGCCTCTCATCCTCTCAAAGAACCCCATCCATTGATGCCTTGTAAAAATTTCCATTGCAGGAGCATGCTGGTGGATTCTTCTTGTATTGGTGGGTTCTCTTTTATTGAAACATCCTGTCATATTTCCCTGGTGATTTTTTGAGTTTTGGGTGGACAAAGTTCAAGAATTCTAGTAGGTGAGGAAGTTTTGGAGTTTAACCTTTATTGAAATGAAATACAATCTTTCTATCCTTATATGCACTACAAATTCCCAACCGAATTGAGGATTTCTTCCTTTTAAATGGAAAATATAGAAGTTATGGCACCTACCTCCCTATGCTATGTCATGGTGATGATAACCGTTAATTTTCTTTCCTTTCATATTCACTGATATCTTTGTAGGCCAATCTCCTTGTATCCTGTAGGTTTCCTTCTTGTTGTAGGTCCTAACTGTTTCCTATAGGTTTTGTTTCAAGAATGTCGAGAGTAACCTATTTTTCGATGAATCCTCAACATTTCCTATGTCGTCCTCATATGGGAGTCAATGTTTTATTTCTATTTATGGATGATTGTGTTGGGTGGTGTGTTGGTTGACTGAGTACGAGTGCATTCATTTCAACCGTTGGTCCCACTACCAGTCCATCATATCACCTTGCCTTATAATTATCTCCCACTCTTATCCTCTGTAACTTAACCAATTTTGGATTCATTCCCTTTTCTCTTTTTATTTGACCTTGAAACGTGTGTAGTTATCTAACCCTTTTCTTCTCGTTATCTAGCCGAGGGTGGCCAAGTTAACTGACCATCTTCACTTATAAAATCAAATACCGAATTATTCCTACAGTTTTGATCATATCTTACTTATGAGAGAGAATTCGTAAGATGCCATACCTATGGGTCCTTTCCTTCATTGATGATGCATGTTGGAGAGTGGTGCCACTTTGTTGTGCTTTTCAATCTACATATTTTCATTGTATATTTCCTCTTTTGATGCTTTGTTCCTTTTGATGATGTGTAGGCGTTGGACCTTGTTGTTGTTGATCTTCCTACTATTGTTGAGCTATGGAGGAGCTTCCTCATCCTTGTAGTCACTGTGTTGAAGATGGCTGCAGTCTCTGTGGTTTCTTTTGTGGGATAGGCTTACTACAGGATTTAGTACATGATGTCTATTGGATGTCCTATAGTTGACTTTCCCTTAAGCTCTTACATTTTTCTCAGCTCTGAACCATAAGGGGTGTTGAAATGAGTGGAGAAGGGGGTTATAGAATGATAGGTGAGAGATGTTGCTTTTGGGTATGCCTCCTCTTTCCTTTTTTGCCTTTTTTTCCTCTCTTCTTTTTTATAATTTTTTTGAACTTGATTTCTTTGATGGCTATAGGAATACATGTTTATGAAAGGTATTAGTTGTGGTGTGGTGAGGTAAATGGTTTTTTTTTTTTCATTTAGATATAGTCTTGTGTCACCATGTTTCCATTGAATTGTTATTCTTATGGTTTTCAAGACCCCCTATAATTCCTATAGGAAACTCCTATAGTATTACAAGGAATTCTGTAGAAAACACAAAACTATTTGAAATGATCTGGAGTGGTGTATAAATGGAAGACTAGGGGAATAATGGAGGATATGAGATGGGTGAATTAAGACATAGCTTCTGTAGGTCCTATTTTCCTCCTCATGTTGTACTTCTCTTCCTCTTCTAGACCTATAAAACATAATTGTCATCTCTGTATCCTTTTCTCTTTTTTCTCTCTTTTTTTTTTGAAAAACCACTAGTCTGCCCCTAAGGAGTTTTTCATCCTAGTTTCTCTACCTAGGTGCGTCAAAAGAGGTTTTCACTCAGAGATATTTTTATTCTTATTTTTTGAACACTCTTGGGCCACCTTAAGAGGTTTTAAGCCCAATAGTGGTGCTTAGTTTCCTCATGGAGGTTTCACCTGAGTCTCTTTATTTTATTTATTTATTTATTAATTTATTTATTATTATTATTATTATTATTACTACTACTATACTATTATTATTATATTAGGGACTTGGTGGGGTGGAAGCTGAGACTTTCTTGACCACCATCACTATCTTGCTAATGCTATTGATGAATTTGTATTTTAACAAGGGATATTTGTAGATTTTTAATCTATACCGATTGACAAGCAAAGGGATAGCCTCTGCATCAATGATTCTTATTTGAATAGCACCATTATCATGACACTTTTCTATTACATAAGGCCCTTAACATCTAGTCCTTAACTTTCCTTTGAAATCTTTGTACCGAGAATCATACAACAGAGCCCAATCACCTTTTTGAAACTGTTTGTCTTTTATATCCTTGTCATGCTAGATTTTTGTTTAAACTTGAGTCACTTCTGTGTGTAGGAGGGTCTGCATCCTAAATCCATCTAACTCATTCTGCTTGAGAAATCTTCCTTGTTGTGCCGTTGTGATATCTAGTTTTAGTTTTACTTCCATCCTTAAGGTGTTGTATTCAAATTCAATGGACCTCAGTTCTTTCTTCCCATAGGCCAGTTCATAAGGAATGAAGCCAATGTTGGTCTTCCAGGTGGTATTGTAGGCTTAGGTGGCCTCAACTAATCTATCTTTCCAACCCTTTCTACTGATGCTAATCACCTTGGTCAGAAGGCCTTGCAATGCTTGGCTGGTTACTTCCACTTTCCCATTAGCATGTGGGTGATAAGCAGTGGATTTCTATGCTTTATCTTGTGTTGGCTTAATGGATTTTCAATCATGTGAGATGTAAATTGACTTCCTTGATCAGTGACCAATTCTCTAGGGTACCCAAAATTATAAAACACATTCTCCCTTAAGAATTCAGCCACTTTTTCTTCTGTTACTACTTTCATGGCTTTGGCTTCAACCCATTTTGTTAAGTGGTCAATGCACACAATAATGTATTGCTTCTCTCTGGATGGAGGATCAATGGGCTCGATGAAATCCATGCCTCACATGTCAAATGGCTCGAAGGTCACTTGAGTTTGTAGATGCATCTCATCCATTGGGGTAGGCTTCCCCATCCTTTGGCACCAATTGCACTCGCTGGTGTACCTCCTTACGTCTTGGTGAAGAGTGGTCCAGTAATAGCCAACTTGTAGTACCTTGAATGTCGTTCTTTTGGTTGCAAAGTGACCTCCATAAGGCCCATCATGATAGGCTAGAAGGATGTTGTAGAATTTTTCCTCCCTGACACATCTTCTCAAAAGTTGATATGGACCTAGATTGAATAGATTGCCCCCAATCCAAGTTAATGGGGTGCTTTTCCTTATGATTCTGCTCTTTTCCTTGGAGGAAAATTTTGGAGGAAACTGTGCAGACACCAAGTAGTTTTCTATGTCAGCAAACCATGGAGAGAGAACTAAAATCACGAATAAATGTTCATCTAGTATTTGATCATCAACCATTCCTTCCTTCCCTGTAGGCAAAGTCAATCTGGATAAAAAAATATGCAATAACAGTCTCCTTGCAAGGTTTATCACTAATAGTTAAATCAAATTGTTGCAATAAAAGTAACCATCTTATAATTCAGGCATTTACATCAGTTTTATTCATAAAATATTTAATCGCAACACGGTCAGTATGTACAAATGTCTGGTAACCAGTAATGTAATGTCTAAACAACATCTAAGATCTCTTTTTTAGTCACTGTGTAGTTTAGCTTGGCTTTCGATAGATTCTTACTGATGAAGTATATGGCATAAGGTAGCTTGTCATTTATTTCGCCTAGAGCTACTCTTATAGCTTTGTGAGAGGCATCCTCGTGAATATGAAAAGCAAGAGCCCAATTTAGGCCTCAAAGAATAGGTGCAATAGTCAACTTGTCCTTTAGGGTGTCCAGGGCTTCTTCGCAACTTTCTAACCATAAAACTTTGGTGTCTTTGGCCAATAACCCAAATAAGGGAGAAGCTAACACATTGAAATCATTTATAAGTATCCTATAGTATCTAGATAAACCTAGAAAGATTCTGACATCTCTCCATTTTTTAGGAGTCGGGGCCCTTTGGATGATGTTTATCTTATTTGGGTCTACCTGCAGTCCTTCCTGGGATATTGAGTGACCTATAACAATCCCTGTAGTCATCAAGAATTCACATTTTTTTGGACTAAGGGATAAGTTCATTTCAATGCATTTGTTTAACACCTTTCCTAGGCTAGAGAGAGCCTCTTGGAAATCACACCCATAGGGTGTGAAGTCATCCATGTAAATTTCTACTACATCATGGACTAGCTCTGTAAAGATACTTGGTACTTCTCTTTGGAAAGTGGCAATGGAATTGCATAGACAAAAAGGAAGGACCTTATAAGCGAAAGTACCCCAAGGACAGGTGAAGTTTGTTTTATCCTGGTCCTCTGGGATGATCTAGATTTGATTGTACCCACTGAACCCATCCAAGAAGGAGAAGAACCTCTTTCCTGCCAGACCATCAAGAACTTGGTCAATGAAAGGTAGAGAAAAATGGTCCTTCTTTGTGGATTTTTTTATCTCTCAATAATCGACAAAAATCCTCCACTTTCCATTCTTATTTGGAACCAGCACTAAAGGAGACACCCACCCACTGTCTAAGATAAGGTAAATGAATCCCGCATCCAACAGTTTCTGAAGCTCTTCTTTAGCTATATCCTTGAGAGATCAATTCATTCTCCTTTGGGGTTGTCAGACTGGTTTTCAACCTTTCATGATGTAAATGTGGTGTGTACACCCCAAGGGGTTCGCTCCCTTCATTTCTTTGTAATTCCAAGCAAAGGTTGTCCTTGGTTTCCTTCACTACTTCCTCCAGAGGCATGGTGTTGGGAGTTGAATTTTGGAGGATGTGTTCAATCAAATCATCTTCATCAGGCTCCCCTCCTCATATGGTAGTTTCTAGGGTATAGATTTGGGAGGAGTAGAATTCATCTTCTTCTTCCTCTTCTAGCCATAAAGGTAAGTCATGTTCTAGAGATGGTTGAGTAGGAGGGTACAGGACCAACTGATTTGTTAAATGTCCATTTTTTATAATCATATTTCCATCTCTGCAACTTATGTAGACATCTACAATGGCTAACCAAGGCCTCCTAAGGATGATAGGATAACCATTAAATTTGGTCTTAGGCTGGAGAACTAAGAAGTTTGCAAGGTATTCCCAGGAATAAATGGAGACCATCACATCCTCAAAAATCCCCTCAGGGGCTACTATGGATTGGTCTGCAAGTTGCAAGACTATCGTGGTATTTCTTAATGATCCTTGGAGATTGAACTTGAGCATAGTTTCCTTAATCATTACATTGATCGCAACCTGTATATCAATCAAGGTATGGGGGACAATAGTGCCATCGATGTGTACATCTACTACAAGCCTCCTAGGGTCTAAATACTTTGGACAAATTACCTACCCCAACATTAAGTCAGACAACTATCCAATGATATTAATGGTAGGGATGTCTATTTTTCGCCTCCCTGGATGTTTGAAACACTTCTCTTTAATCATCTTGTTGTAAATGGGTACATCTTTAATAACTTGGAGAAGTGAAATTTTGACACATAGATTTTTCAATTCACCCAGAAGTTCATTCTCTTCTAGGGTATGATGGACTGAATAGTTTAATCTTTCACAAAAGGGTGGTGGATTTAATTTAGGCATACTTTCTTCTCATTCCTCCTCACTCTACCTAGGTGGAGATGGAGGTTGGTTATCTAGGAGCACTCTCCCAGACCTAAGGTTGATTTCATGAATTTCTACAGCATAAGGAGTGTAGGATGTTTCTCCACTAAACACCTGATGTTCTTGTCTGTTGCTTGGGTTCAGGTTTGGTTGGGCAGAGCTTTAAAAGTTGTGCTTGAGATTGAGGTGAAGGCAATAAAGCTGGAGTGTTGTTGTATGGGGGATCCATCCCTAGGGTGGTGCATTCCACTACGGTTGTGGAGGAGTATATGGCTGAAATGGCTAGTTGGTCAGCTAAGAACGATATTGAGGTGCAAAAGACCATGGAGAAGGTGTAGACTAGGAGGGATGAGCAGGGGGGTACCAAGAGGGAATCGTTGTGTTTTGATTAAGGTTGTAATATGCATAGGATGACCCTTGCATGCCCTGCTGGTATGGTTGAGGCCCATGAGGCCTCCTTTGATTTATGTAGCAGAGCTATTCAGTCACCCCTTTAGTTCCCTGATACATAGATTTTATTCTAGACAGAGAAGGGCACTTGTCTGTGGAGTGGGTTTCTTCACAAACATAGCATATTTCTATAAGGTTTAATGGACATTCATTCCTAGGATTCCTCTTTGTACATATAGGGCAAAAGATGGCTAATTCTCTCTCTGCTTCCTCTTGCTTCCTCTTGATTTTCATAGTGTCCATCTGTAGGGCAAGGGTTTGCAGCATTTCACTCTTAAAATCTTCCAACATGTTCCCAATTTCACTTTTTATAGATGCGTTGGAAGACGATGCGTCAGCCACTATTTGACTGACCCTAATCCTTTTTCTATCTACCCTAGAATGATTCTTGAAAAAATCCTTGATATCATCATAGGGTAGCTAGTAGATGTCTCCTTCTGATAGTAGGTTTAGGGTTTCTAGGAGATTCACATGGCCCTTTTATAGCTGAGCTGAAATATTTCCTCGTAATCCTCTAAGGACTCATTGTGTCCCAAGGTCATTCTAAGAATTTCCTCTTTGGTATATTTGGACCTGTAGTAGTCCTTATACTTGTTTTTGAAATCTTGCTACATCTAAACCTAGGTGGTGATACAATCCCTAGGCAAACCCATGAAACAGCAAAGGGCTACATCCTTGAGAGTGGATGGGAATAATTTCAACTTCTGATCATTAAAGGTGTAATCATAAGTTCTGCATATGTCATCGAATTCAAATGGAAAAGTATCTAGATCTTCCATGGTCAGGCCTTGGAAGTGAGGAAGAGCAAAGGGGCTTATGTTTTCCATCTTGGCATCCCCATTGGTTTATCTGATGGGAAAAGCACCCTCAATTCTTTCCCTATCACCCCTTTCATTTCTATTTTAAGCCATTATGTTAGTTGGAATGGTTTCTTCTTCTTCTTCTTCCCCTATAGGCTCTTCAAAAATTTCTGGCTTTTCACCTAAAGCTTCCTCTAATTCACAGCCACCGAAGAAGAGGGAAGGTTGGTTGTTCGAAGTAGTGGGGGTATTTGGTAGAAATTTCCCTAAGTTATCTCTATTCCTACGAGGCATGAAAGGAGTGTTTTTGTTTTGTTTTTCAAGCATTAATACTGATTTCAAAATTGAAAAGACACACTGAATTGAAACGAACTGCTGAATGGAATCAATTGCAGAAAGGAAAGAAAAATAAATTACAACTACTTTGGAAAATTGAAATAATAGAAGAATTAAAGAGATAAGAAATGGAAGAAAGAAAGCAGAAATCACATCTACTCAGACATCTCCTCGGAAACGGCACCAAAAAGTGATGAGCACTAATATTGCAGAAAAGATGTTGCAACTCTTGGGGATACCAACTTTACTTCATCAACCCAAGGTTCATACAAACTTGGAGGTGAGAGTGTTATATACACAAATAGATGTAATGGGTCTACTCTTTGTCATTGATGAGCTAGGGCAATAGACCACTAGTTCTTCTCAAACATCCTTCTATTGATTTACAAGAAGTTTGATTACCAATTGAGAGAGGATATTTTTACCCTAATTGAGAGAATCGAAATGCTACTTAATGCAGTAATGAAATACTGAAATAGATACTTACAAAACACATAACGCATCTAGCTATTTGTTAATATATCTTTCTTTCAAAAGAATTCTAATTTAACACATGTGAAATCTTAACTAAACTAAGCATGAAATCTGATCTAAACAAAAACTTAACTACTGTGTGCATGAATGAATATAAATATTTTTTCTTTTTATCTTTTTTGTAAAAATCTAAATGCTAATCCTTCTTGGTTGCATGGCAGGTGAGATAGGTGTGGAGGGAGATGAATGCAATGGTGTAGATGGCTTGGGAGGCAAGTAGGGGTCTACTCCTAGCTTTAGTCATGAATGTTTCATAATTCAGGCTCAAAACAGGTCACTACATATTTTCCTATAGGATGTTTACAGGATGTCCTAGTTCACCTACAGGATCCCCTGTTTTCATATAGAAACAAGCCGAAAGCATAGGGAGTGGTTTGGAAGGTGGTATGGAGCTTAGGGAAGGTGAGAAAGGAGTAAATAAGGCAAGGGAGTGGTAGGCACTCACTTAGAACTCAAACCAAAGCTTTATGATGGTTGGAATTGCTTAATAAGCATGGCAAGTTTTCCTTGTAAAATGATAACTCAAATTGAGAACTTAGTGGCTTTCGGTGATCATGGGTGGATATGTTTTTGCTGTGGCTGATGACATAAGGTCTTCCTGCAATGTAGAAACTCTTGCAACATATACATCAATGTTTCCATTTATCCATAAATCATCTCAAAACAAGAAGGGTTTATAAAAATATAAGAAAATAGAATTTGCATAATTTATTTGCCAAGTTTATGCATGGGAATGCTTGAAACCTATTATGACAACCACATGAGATCTAATGCAAGACATAAGATATCATAAATGACAAATGCATCCTATGTTCTAAAACTGAAAGATGATGACCTAATTAGTAGAAAAACCATAAATTTCATAAGAAATCAGAATTCTATCTTTTCAGGTTGAATTGGAGTTTTTCCTCAAGCCATGGTCCCAAGAATGTAGGAGTGAGGTAAGATCCACCTATTATCATCCTTTTTTGAAAATTAATGAGTTCTTGTTGGGCCCCTTCTCTTAAAATTCATAATATATGCTCATTGCCACACTCATTGGTGTTGTAGAAATGCAAATATTATTTTCCTGACACTAGAGTCAAATGCCCATATGCATTCCTTTTTGTGTGCACCACATTACATAATAAACTTATTATGTGCTTTGGATACTGCATACAATTTTCCTCTTCCACTTAGTAGAGTCCCACACATACTTGCCACACAGATTGCACAATGCATCAATCAGAATAAAAAGTAATGATAATTTCTATATGGATGTATGTATGAACTCTCCTCCATCATGTGGTTCTCTATTATATTAGGCTCAACCAATTCATTTCCACCTTGAAACCTAACAAGTTTCTCCTAAGTATCTTCAAATGTTGGACATGGTATGCACTAGTGATCGGTTTACCTACTTGCACGCCATCACATGGCCTTGTGAATTGATATCTCAACATGTCTCATTAAAGCTATGATACCAAGACAAAATAAGAAAATACGGTACGTGGGAATAGTGACACATAGTTCACAGGTGAGACGTTTCTCACAATGGGATGTTTCCCACACTCTTGCATCTTTTTGATCAACATCCTCTTATATTTATAGGAGTACATTTTGGTTTAATAGTTTTAACATAATCCTAAAAAATAGGATCTATAAATTAATTATGACAACAATCTTAATGACACTATAATAAAGCGTAATAGTGAATTTCACCATTATTTCAATAATGACACTACTACTTCCCATAGGCTATTTCATATTTCTTAATATTTTTATTTTTGTCTCCACACATCCTCATAATTTAATGTGTACACATTATTCAAAATATATATGTTTGATTAACTCCTATAGGACATGTCATCAACACTAGTTTTCCATGCAATTATTTATCATTGGGAGGACTGCATAATGACTCTTAAGCTCAAACTAGAACTAGAACAAAGAGAGAGGGAAACATACATTCATAATTAAGTTGAAGTTCACATTGGAATAAAATGTATTGCTACTAGTGCAACTCTGATGTTTATGTTCCTACTTCTAATGTATCTAATGATATTATATATGTCAATGGTAATAAGATTTGTCACGCCTCGCTAAACATGATAGGATCTAGATTCGTGTTATGTGACATTTGTTTTATTTTTATTTTTCCTTCAAGTTATGATTCTAAGCCTTGGTTAGCTCCAATGTTGGATGAATCATAGAATGATTCATTTTTTCTAATATATTATTGTTAAAATTGTGCAAGGAACTTGATATTCTATAAGATAGTTTTTATTTTTGACAAGTAGCTCTCATCCTCTATCCCTTCCATAGAATTTGGATTGCTAACTTGATGGAATCTAAACCCCACACAAATAAATTATTCTACACCCACACCCACACTCACCCCCACCCCCTACCATGGATGTTACGCTAGATAGTGAACACCAAAATGATGGTGGGTATCAATATTGATCTCGACTTGTGGTTAGTGAGAATACTTATGTTTCCACTCTTACATTTATAAAACATCCAATTCACTACCATAAGACACATTTTTAATTGGAGAGTAGGAAGTAACCACTTAAGTCACCACGTTCTAAAAAATTAATTGATTAAGTTCAAAGTTCACCAAACTTCATCCTACACGAATTATATTCGATGAGGTGTTGGCATTATGGCTAAAGTGTTGTCCTTGATGGCAACCCATACAGGTGATGGATCACTGTACAACAGGTCAATAGCAAACATTGATGAACAACTCTCAAATATTGAAGAAAATAAGGAGTAAGCAGGCACACCGTTCAAAAGGTGCATACACGCAGGCATGTCTTATATAAAGTGCGTACATACCCACAGGATACCCATTCATTGGATGCGTACCCCCAGTGCACACACTTCAAGGCAGTTAAGCGCCCACACATGGGGTTTGCTCATGGTATTTAGCCGACGGTATTGTGTTATCATGGTTTTGGCCCGTGGTATTGTTTATTTTATTATTATTATTGAGCCCCATGATTCCTTGATTTGAGGAAGAGCTTGCCTATATAAAGCCAAGGAGATCATTTGGCTTAAGCATGTTTTGGTTGAATATCTTATGAGGGCAAGATCTGGTCTAGATCTAAATAAGGCGAATCTACTGATGGACTAAGATCTCTTCGGCGCATGTTCAGATCTATAGATCTGACTGTCTGGGTTCTTTCTGAAGTCTTGAAATCATCTATGCCCGAAGGTACGCAGGTACAGTGAGAGAAAAGTGCGTACATACGCAGGAGCGTAGGGTTTCAGGTGCGCCGGTACGCAGGCACAGAAGGGTTTCAGGTGCGCCAGTACGCAGACACAGAAGGGTTTCAGGTGCGCTGGTACGCAAGCGAAGAAGGGCTTCAGGTGTGGATGACCGTAGGCAGTTCAATGGACTCAGAGCGAGGTACGCAGGCTAGCAGTTGAGCAGAGTGCGTACTTGTATGCAGGCTAACAGTTGCGCAGGGTGCGTACATGTATGCAGGCAAGCAGTTGAGCAGGGTGAGTACTGTAAGCAGGCAAGCAGTTGAGCAGGGTGCTTACGTAAGCAGGCTAGCAGTTGAGCAAGCTTCTTACTTCTCTTGAAATCCATGTTTATCTTTGCTGTGTTCTGGGTGTTGAAGTGATGTCTAGTTTCTGGTATTATGATCTTATGACAGCCATCTGAAAAGTGATTGAGTATATCTTTATGTGATCTGATGAACTAGATCTGATTGATGACTCTCATTGTATATGTATTGATCTAGTGATTGGGTGATTCAGAAGGTTGTTTGATTATGAGCTTCATGTGGTTATTGGGTCCAGTATGAAAATTGGATGAAACGTGGCCTTTCAGTTTATGTGTTGTGCTTCAGTGTATCCAGTGTGAAAATTGATGAAACGTGGTACCTGGAGGAGAGAATATTGTAGGCCGGCGCCTACGTACTAGTACTTAAGCTAGTACAAAAGCAAAGGGGAATCTTTGGAGCATTGTAACAGGTAGCAGCCTGCGTACTAGTAAATGGATCGGCTAGTACAAGAGCAAAGGGGGTTGTAGCTCCCGTACTGGCATAAGACTGCACCAGTACAAATATTGTAAAGGATTTTCTTATTAAGAAGAAGATTGAGATGACTTGTAGCAGGTGGTTTTCTCCCGCATTGGGTTTCCACATTATATCATGGTGTTCATGTGTGTGCCTTATGTGTGATGATCTATTCTATGTTACTGCATCTGTTAACTGATATTATGGTTGATAATGTTCTAATGCACTCATTGAAGATCAATTAACTTAATCATAAGAAGTTGTGGAAGTAGCATATATGAATCTGATTACGAAAATGAAAAGGTTTTATTAATGTGATAATACTGATTCACCCCCCTCTCTCAGTATTATTTCCAATAGAAGATAACCATAGGCCTCCCTAAAGGACCACTTTAGCAACAAGATGTATGCAAAGGATGTACCTTGTAGAAGTACATAAAATACACATTCCATGATCAAGAAAAAAAGTTGATTCAGTCTTGGACAGGATAAAATCTAACATCTGTCGACCTCTCTCAATAGCCTCCACTTTGAGGCATAAGTATTTTGTCATTTTTATTGATGACTTCTCACCAAAGTGTCTAATTTTCTTCATGTGGAAGAGGGATGAGACATTCTCCAGTTATTTAGAATTCAAGGCATATGATTGGAAAGAAATGAGAAATAATGTGGAGGATCTTAGGGGAGATATTAGAGGTGAGTATATGTCGAATGAATTTGAAATATTATGTGCAAAAGAAGGCATTCAATGAGAGTTCAAAGCACCCGACAACCTACAGTAGAATGAGTAGGCTGAGAGGAAGAACCATTTCATTGTGGGAGAAACAAGGGTGATGTTGCATGATGAGGGCCTACTCTACATTACTAGGCCGAGGCAAGCAACACAACAATTTATTTCCAGAATCAAAGTCCTCAATGGATTCTTGGCATTATTACATAGGAGGAGGATTTCTTGGGGATAAAGTTGGATGTGTTGCACTTCAGTCTTTTTGGATCCTTTGTTTACTGTCATGTCTCCAAAACATTTAGGAATAAGTTAGAGCCAACAATAGAATTGTGGGTATTTTTTTGTTACAGAGAAACTCCCCATAAATACCATGTGTAATTTCCATCCCTCAAAATGATAGTTATGTGAAGGGATGTAAACATTGATGAACACAAAGTGAGGTGGTTATCCCTTGAGAGAGAGCTTCATATCCCACCATAAGAGAAGCTTTTAGTTCTAAAGGATGGGCCTCAAGAACTTTTGGGACATCCATAAGTTAAGGAGGAGAGAGTGGAGACAAGCACTAAAGCATAGACATTTAGAGAAGGTAGGAAAAGGACTAGGGAGGCTATGAGCCTTATGTAGGATGAGAGGGATAATGTCGGTGCTCCTTCAAATCATCCTCGGGAGAGAAGGTTTGGAGATATGTACACTAGTTACATGGCTCTCATGACTAGGCTTGTAGAGTTTGAGGCATCCTCTTTCAATGAAGTAGTAGAGAAACCTCTATGGTTTGTTGTAATGGTGGAAGAATATAAATACACTATAAAGAAAAATGTTTGGGAAGTAGTCCCAAGACCACCAAATAAAATAGTTTTTGTTTTGAGGTGGATCTTCAAGGTAAAGCATGCAACGAAGAGAAGCATAGAAATGTAAAAGACCATATTTTTGGCGAAGGGGTAATCTCAAGTTGAGGGGATTGACTATGAGGAGAAATTTCCTCTTGTAACAAGGTACTCATCCATTAGATCAATTCCTTCTCTAGTTGCACAGATGGGGTGGAAGATCCACCAGATGGATGTCAAAATAACATTTCTCAATGGAGTTATTGATATTGAGGTGTGTATCATGAAACTAAAAGGCTTTGAGACTTTTCATCGTGAGTCTCATGTGTGCAGACTTGAGAAAGTGTTTTACAATCTCAAGAAATCACCTCATGCTTGGTACACCATGATTGATAGTTATATCACTAGTTTGGGCTTCACCAAATGTGAAGCGGATGCAACCCTATGCCATATATTGGTAGAAGGTAATCTTTTTATAATTTTTTTATATTTTTATGATTAATTTTAACTAGTGATGATCATTTGATCAGATCTTTCATGGGGGACTTCAAGAGAGCTTGAAATGAAGCACATGGGTCTCATGGACTACTTCCTTGGATTGGAAGCATGGAAAGGAAATGGGGAATTGTTTCACTATCACGGAAAGTAGTCCAATGAGATACTTCAAAGGTTCCACATGGAATGTTGAAAACCCATGGAGACACCTGTAGTGACCAATTGGAGGAAAGAGGATGCCATTTCATGTGAGAAAGTGGATGCTACTATTTACTGGTAGCAGGTAGATTCACTAATGTATCTTTTGAAGACATGACCATATATGTGCTATATAGTAAACCAGATGAGCAAAGATACAGTTAGGCCAACAAAATTATTTTTGAGGGAAACTAAGGATATTCTAGGATACCTCAGAGGCACCACCCAGTTTGAACTATGGTATAGAAAAATAGAGTGAGTGAAGTTGTGTGGCTTCATAGATGCATATTAGGTGGGGAGTCTATCAAACTAAAATAGTGCATGAGGTGGAATTTTCAGTGTTGGGTTTGCATTTGTTTCTTAGTACAACAAGAAGAAAATATATGTGGCAATCAGCTCAATAAAGTCATAATACATGGTTTCTAGTCAAGAAGCATGTGAGGCAATATAGAAGAAAGAGATACACATTGGATTGTTTGGTGAGATGATGGATCCAATTGTGATCTACTGTGATAATCAAAGTTGCATAAATCTCTCTGAAAATATTGTTTTTCATGATTTATCCAAGAATATAGATATATGGTATCACCATTTATGGGACTGTCTGCAGAGGTAGATAATGTTGTTGCACTACATCTGATAGAGGAACAATCTGTTGATCATTTTTACAAAGAAATTTTCAAGAGGGAAGTTTGAGTTACATAGTTGTGGGATGGGGGTGGTGGATAATCCCTTTCTTGATGAGAGGGAATGTTGAAAAATACATCAATAAGGTCTCAATTTTATTTTTCCTTTATTAATTTGAGAAAATTCAAATTTCCACATCAGCAGACAACTTGGATGATATTAACTTATGTGACATTGTTTGTGTCACCAAGTTTACTCAGTAAATTAAAGTTGGAGTTAGAGTTTAATTCCAAATTTTGGAGTAACTAGTGAAAGGTTATTTGTGTAATGGGACTTCAGTCAAACTTAGTGATCATCTAGTTAACTGATCAATCAGCCCAAAATAGTTAGTGCATGTAGAGAATTCGAGTTAACTAGGTGAGGTGGAGATTCCGAAGTAGTGTAACATAGGTTTTAGGCTAGTCTTCATTGCAAATATGTTACATGAAGTCAGTTTATCAACCTAAAGGAATTAAAAATTCAAATGAGCTATTTTCCTAAATAATAGGTGTTATTTTCTCAAGAAACAATGCAAGGAACTAGGAACTCAAGCTAAGGAAAAAATTGGCTAAGTATGGGTCAGAGGCCTTTAGCGAGTAGAGAGATAAGTTGTGCACTTGCAAGGTGAACACAATTGAGAAAAGAAATTGTAATACATATATATTAATTTGATTAATAAAAAAAGGCATTAGGTTATTTAGCAGATTACTTCCCTAGATAAAACTACTTGTTGCATGTGTGCCATTTCTTCCTGCATGTTAGATATTTTTGTTCTAAAATGTTACCTAATGTCCATATAGAAGCAGTGTAGGTTTTTGTCTTGTGATTTTGATTAAAAATTCATGAGCAATTGAAAATATACATCCTAAAAGGTGTTGTTGATTGTAGAAGTAGTTTTGCATGCAAAGTCGTTTGGAGATGGTTGTACATGTTCCGTGGTTATATGGAGAACAAATGCATATGAAAAATGAGGGGTGCATGGGATTTGAGTGGAATGACATAAGTGTGAAGGAATCTTTCAATTGTAATGTTTTTTCAACTCTTTTGGAGTTAGTCCACATGGAATTTGATATTACTATATGGTGCGAAGGAGAAATAATTATTTGGCTTTAGAGTATATATGCATTTACGTTATTTTAAAACTATACATTTGTATTAACATTTTAATGCTTTGAAAATCAAGTTCGTAATAGATTGTACAAAGCATGGAGGTTCGTACATTGAAAGCTTGACAGCGTTTTGCACATAATTGATACTATGTAGTCCTGCAAATATACATTTTTTGTTATGTTGATTATATGAAATCACGTTTCCAGATTTCACATTTTAGTGCTTATGTGGTTTTATGATTGTGTGGATAGGTGTGTAGTTGGTGAATTGGATGGTTAGAGGATTAGTATTTATTTGTAGGGTTGTTTTCTATTAATCAGTGGACAAATATTGAGACAATAAAAATATGGATTGTGTCTCTATCTTTGTATCATGTTTTATATGTAGAATAATGGCACATGGTCGTTTGTAGGGAAATGAGTTTGCAAACATTTGAAATAGTTAGTATCGTGGCAGGGGAAATGATATTTTAAGTGATATAAAAAACAACTCAATTCATTCTAATTGTTATATTTGTGAAATAATAATAATAGTAATAATAATAATAATAAATACTAATGACGAGACAAACATTGGAATCATACAAATATATTGATGTCAACTTTATTTCCGATACATATATTTCATGACATATAGGTGATGATTTTTATGGAAATGATTTAACAAGAATTTTCAAATTGTCAATGGAGAAAGGAAAAGAATTATGTTTTGATATTGATAGGAGCCTTTTTTAATTTATTTCATATTTCAAGTAGTGGACAGTGTAGCATTTTCTCTTTTCAAGTTATGTTGAAGAGCTTGGAGTATTGTGTAAGATTATTTTTCCTTACATAAATTGTTACCTTAGAAGCTGATATTGCATCTTCAATGGTGTCTCAATGCAATTTATGCTAAATAGAGGATGATAGAAGTAGTGCAGAAAAACAAAAGATCTGCAATACTATAAGCTTTTAAACTGATTCACATTTGTGAGTTTCCTATTTGCATTTGGTCATTTCTTTGCTAACTATCATGATTATAGTTCTAAGTTTGAACTTAGTTTGTATGGTAAATTTATATTTCTTACGACATGCATAGCGTTGATATTAAATCAATGGATTATGATTAGGTTTGGTTTATTCAATTGCTAATTATTCACCTTGTTGTTTGTAGCCGTTTTGACTTAAGTAATAGTATATGCATTTTTTAAAGTTGCAAGTATATGACATAGTATTAGTTTATGTTCCTTGAATTTTATAGTTTAGTCAAAGTCGTTATTTTATTTCGAATGAATCCTAATTTTAAGTGGTATTTTATGTCATCCATATTTCTAAATGTTTCGATGTTTGTTCCCTTAATAACATAGCACACTCAATTTATTGTCTAGGTAAATGCACACATCTTTATTCAATATACCGATGTGCACATGATATTAAAGTTTATGGTGTTTCTTCTACACTTACGTTATATCACAGAGTAGTAGTTGTTGGGATCTATTAAAAAGACACTTAATCTAATATGGAATAATAGTAATAATAATTTAATCGATAAAACATTCATTACTTCTAGTTTACAAATTTCTTTTTGCAGTTGTGTTTGTTACATTATGAATTAAGGTTTTTATTTCTAGTAATTAAACTTTTTTCGAATCTACAAAAATCAAATAGTTTAAAATTAAATCCATTTGTGCGAAATAAGGTTCCAACTACATTGAAACTGTGTGTCAAATTTTCTGAGAAATATGTGCATCATGTCATTCATGCATCAAAGTTTGTTTTGTTTTAGAAAATATTGGGGAGCAACTATCAAGTCAATTTGTCATAGAAGAAAACTTTAACATTTGTGTCTGTTATTGATAGTTTCACAAGTCTTCAAATTTGACCTAAAAACAATGGAAATTATGGCATGTTCCTGATGAAATCTAGTAGAGCTTTTTTGTAACTCAAGGTTCCCACTATAAAATTTTAGAAATTAAATTATTTTCATGTCTGTAAAATTAAAAAAAATTAAAATTAAAATAGTTTGAGACGAATGAGGTTCCCCCCACATCAAAATTGTGTGTCAAATCTTACGATAAATAGGTCGGTCAAAGTCATTCGTAAATCAAATTTAGTTTGGTTTTACAAAGTAGTGGGGACGAGTTGTTAAGTTGGTTCATAATAGATGGTAGTTAAATACATGTTGGAATAATATTTATTTGTGAATATTATTATGCACTTTACTATTTATAGTTATTATTGATAGTTTTATGAGTCTTCAAATTTGACCTAAAAAATAATGAAAATTTTGACATGTTCCTCATAAAAAATGGCGGAATATTTTTGTAACTCAAGGTTATAGCTGTCAACTTTCATGATTTTAGGTGTCGATCGGGTGTCAATACCTTTTCTGTCATATTTTTATTAGAAAATGAAATATATTTTTGTGGTGGTTTTTGTGGTAAGTCAGAATTTGTTTGTGAGACTTTTGATCATGCTGACTCCATCTCCACTATCATCAAAACATGATTCGAATGCTCGTGCTCTTAGGATTTTATTAAAAAAGGGTTCGATTTTGGTGATTTTTCCCATGTGGGCTAATCTATTGCCTCACTAGAGAATATATATTATTTTATAATATATGTTTATACTTCTTACAACATGTATATTAATGATCCTGACGTAGGAGAAAAGTGCGAAGAAAATGGACAAGATCCTTTTTGAATTTCAAATATTTTTCTTATTACTATTTTCAAAGTTGGATTTGGTATATTTAGTTTCTATTTATTTGGAGTGCCATGTGTAATGGTTTTAACGAAACTAATAGTAACAACCATTTTTTGTGAGGAAAATGGAGAATTTTAAATTGAAACTGGATTTGAATATGTTATTCATTGACAATTTTTTTGGCCGCAAATAGAAAATGGGTAGTAGGTGAAGGAAAGAATATATTTACAGTGATACGGTTAACTCACATGCTGAGATCAATGATAAATTTGACCAATCAGGAATGTATGAGCGATATTTGAATCCATCTGAAATGGGAGAGAAAAGAAGCAACAACATTTGGAGTACCGAATTACCAAACATTGGGTGTGTTTGAGAGGTCTTTGATTTTAGAGAATTTTTTTTTCTCTGTGCAAATAATTTCGATTTATGAAAGAGGGAAATGAAGCTAGGAGAAATAAAGGCTCCTCTGAATCCAAATAAATTCAGATGATTATTCATGTTAATGGAACTAAACAATCTTTTAAAATAGTATGTTTCAAATAGTTTCTTGGAGCCATAAGGATGCGGAATTGACATTGCACGAGATTTCATTTCTCCAACTTGTAAGATTCCTTCTAATATTTATCTTGTACATATCTCTTTGTTTAGTAAATTTCTCTTGGATTTTTGTTGGCTCTTTTACAGTGTAGAAAGGCTAAAATTTACAACACATTTTTCAAAATGCATTTTATATGTGCTTTATGAGACATACACAAATAATTGTGTTTCTGATTGGGTTTATGTCATTTCAAATGAATTAGTTGTTCAGTTACAAAAATTACCCAATAAAAACAGTTTCTTTATGCTAGTATATCTTATAACACTATATTGGCTTTGTGGGCCCTACCCTAGGTTCAACATTAGTCAGCCAAACAAATCCCTACACTACTAGCCCTTTTAGCATCAGTTCGTAGATTGCAGACCAAAGTCTCACACAAAGAAGTATGGGAGGATGATGGAACCAAGTTTCTACACCCTGATATGGTAGTGATGTCGGTTTATACCTGCTTCTCTTGCCCTCGCGTAGGTCGCTAAGCCTTAAGGCTTATCGATCCACCCTTTATTCCACGCTTCAGTACCTTCACGAAGGTATACGATAGACCTTTGCGTAGACGTAATCAGCAATTCAGGTACTTTCGTGCTCCTATGATGATGTATCTTATAGGTTCTCAAGTTATCCTAAGTGTTTTACTTATTCTGCCAATCAATTACAATTATCGTCGCGTAAACATTTATTCTTATTGGCATTCAATTAACAAATATAATCACATACATTCGCGCATCACATAAACATTGTAATATAAACATAGATCATAACACAATGTCATTGGATGCATTAACAGAGACTAAATACACAGTAATTCCAGAATAATTCTCTCTATTGATATTTCTAGTTTAATATAGACTCTATCAACCCTGCGCACATAGCTACAGGATCTGCACACTCAGCTGCAGAATTCTACCCTAGACCTCTATGCAATCAGCTACAGAGCCTCTACCTACAGCTATAGAGCCTCTACCTACACTAATAACTAAAAACACTTACACTTTTCCACTCTTCTTTGCCACTAACTCTTATTTTCTTCTTTTTTCTTAGAGCTTACTTACTTAGCTCTTTTTTATACAATCCCATGCTATGCACACCATGGGTAGATCATTACAACTAACTTGACACTTTACAAAATAAGAGTGGACAAACCTTTATGACTCTTGACACCTTCGCGCTATGTGACTACAAAATGTGGAGAATTTATGACTTTATTACAAAATTGTCCAAAACATGGGCTTTTAGCCTCGAAATTGCTCTTGGGGGAACCCATTCCCAAAAGACCCCCAACATAAACATGTTGAGTCACCCTTGAGTCACTTTTCATGTGCAAATATCTTTGCATGAAGACCTCCCAGCTCTACCTCTATAATTCCCAACTCGGCAGTGCATTGTGTGGCCCCTTGCTTCAATTCTTTAACCAATTCCTCTAACGCTGGTCTTGAACTGTGAGCATGAAGCTTCTACTGAGTTGCCTACACACTAGCAAGCTTGCCTTCAATGGAGGCCATGACCAAAAAGGCCTCGTCCAATCAATGCTTCAAGCGCGCCTTCGGCATTGCCTCTTTGTGCTACGATACATCTACCTATTCCTTCAGTGTTTTGACCTCCCATAGCTTCGCAAGTCTCTGTGCGAGGGAGAAATTGTGCGCTATTCCTTTCACCTCATCGTAGCAATGCTCTAGTTCTTGTGCCTCCCTCTCCAGCCTCTATACATTAGGATCTTCTTGCAGACTAGTGACTACATTGAAGAACTCTTCAAATAGCATTGTGCAGTCTGCTATTGCATTGTCTACTATTGCTATCGCCTCTGTGATAGTGGTTCCACGTTGCTCCTTTACTATCAGTGGAGTTGAAGGATGGGCCTTCAACTATAACTCTACAATTTGGAGGTTCAGCTCCAGCTGAACGTTGGCCGACTCTGTGCAAGCATCACGGAACTTAATTATGTGCTTGTTTCGGTCGGTTACATTGTTTATGGTGGTGATGGAAGAGTCTCTCTCTAGGGCTATCTGCACATTATTGATCCTTTGCTCACTTATCACCTGCAAAGCACGCTGTTCCTGGACCTTCATCTGCTTGATCACACCATCCTCCAATAGGTGTAGTCCCTCACCCAGAAGCACTGCCATGTTCAGCCCTACTCCCTTGAGGGCATTGAAAATGACAATATTAGCTCCAATCTCTGTGGTCAGTGCTCCCTTCACGTGGAGCATCCTAACGTCTTCTTGAGTACCATTGGAGAGGCAGGTGGATGCCACACTGTTCTGTGATGCATAGATCTGTAGCTCATGCAGACTCATCTAGATGGGCCCTAATACTTGTTGTTGCTACTGCTAGAACTATTGTAGTACCTCCATGGTGACATCCTATACCTTATCTCTAATGTCAATAAAATATCCCTTTGTTAGGGTGATTAGCTGCAGCAATGTCTTACTGGCCTTTGATTTCTTCCATGGCCCATGTTTTTCCTATCCTCTTGGACACTTGGTATGGAATGATGCCATCTGTGGGTCCACTCCATGTTGCTCTATCTGCTTATTCATTTTTTCCTCTATTTTGGGTGAGGGTGACCTCGGACCTTTCTCATAGTTGCACTCTACTCCACCTGTTTGATCTTCTGCCTGGTGTGTAGCATCGCCCTCTACCTGGGCCTTATCATCGGCCTCCATCTTCCTCCTCTCATGTAGCTACACCATCTTGAGCTTGGCCTACTCCTTTTTGCACTACGCGGTGGACTTGTTTGATCCCACCATTGAGTCTGGGGTAGTGCACCACTCTACCTGCCAATGATCAAGAACTACATCGATCGCGTCATTAGTTGCAAAGTAAGGAAATTCATGCAATTTCTTAGGGTCCTTCCTTGAACTGATCGATACACACCGAAAGTCTTCCTTGAACTCCATGTACTCGTGCAATTTGGCAAAAATCGTAGGAAACAATCGCAACTTATGATTGATAGCCATGTGTATATTCATTTCCATCAAGATCCAAAATACATTTCTATACTTCATGCACTGAGAATCCTTCGTCGCCCATAAAGAAGCATACTTCACCACTTCTACTAGGTCTGGCATGACCAAGGGGAATTAACTATCTTCAAGCAGCTCCTAGACTACCAACACAATGGACAGTAAGAGCCACACATAGTGGAATTTCTTGTTGAGCTCTTGTGCCTCACAACAGTTCACCAAGAAATCACTATAGAGATAACGCTCCCAATTAAAGTGAAATCCTTCTGCGCATTGGGCCGCTAGAGCAATGACAGGTGCCAGCACTTCATCTGTGCGACACTTTCAGATAACTTTTCCTGCCAAATTCTATGTGGCCACCTTGAGTGCAGGATCAGAGATACTCAAATGGCATAGCCTCACGACTTCTTTACGAGCTTGAATTTATCCTTTATGGCCTCTGTGAGGCTATGCTCGCCATCTTTTCCACCAAACATGATGGCTAGCTTTTCCCCTGTATATGGCAGTCGTGTGATCCTATGGATCAACATGTCGGTGTTGGGTATCGGCTCCTCGAGCCACAGACACCCATCGTGCACCAAGCATAGCAGGTGCTTGATTACCAATAATGTAATGGTTGTGCGATTATAGTGTGGCACCCACAGCAGGTTGAGAAGACCTGCCTTCTCTACACCCTTGATCCACTTCTGCAGTTCCAACACAGTCATCCCAGTGGTTGTATGAACAACGCATTGCATTAGTTATTATGTCGCCAAGTGAGGGAACTTCTCAGTGTTAGCTAAGTCCTAGTCTTCCAATTTTAATAGCACAACCCACCGCAAGCATGCTCCTTGAAAGAAAATCTCATCTGGTAATAGAGCTATGTGCAAGGCGCCCTTTCTTTTGTCAATGTCCTTCGACACCTTGGTCTTGCCCTTATGTGAAGGGACATATTAGGGAAAATTAGTAATAGGGCCAAAACCCTTGACTTCATCATCCTCCACCTCCAGCCCCATATCCTCATCATCCGTGAGGACGTCCTCAATTTCTTCTTCCTCCAGTTCCAAGTTAATAATTTTTCCCTTTTCTATGGAGTGGGTTTGTCCTTCTGTGGGTTTCTTCTAGGCAACATGCACATGGGTGTCGCAACATGCTTGCCCTTCTCATCCTTTGCTCTCTCCTTGGTTGGGGTAGGGTTTTGTTTAAACATCCATGGTGACTTGGGGACTTCAGCTAGTACCTATGCAACCTTCAGAGGAGCTCCCTCTACCTTAATAACAACGTCTAGCATAGCCCCCTTGGCTATCACTGCTTTGGCATCCATAGCTTCTAATTTGGGGATAATGTCATGGATGATATTATGGTCAGACTCTCAAAATCAATAAAATGCTAGCCAGTCAAGAAATTCTTTGAATAATGTGCGGATCATGCACATCTCAGAGGTCACCAACTAAATTCTCAAAATGACAAGCATTTTTCATTGGGTAGCCACATGTAATTTATAGGCAATTTTGAATTCAAATCCGACTATTCCCCCTAAATTTAGTTCATTAATGCTAGATTGGCAGTAGATTTTCAAGGATCTTACCCATAAATTTGGTCTTAAATGCCCCCCCCCCCACTGCCTGCTCCATTTAGCTACATTCGCATCCTCAAATCATGAACAATGACTTTAACGACCACTCTCCAGCTGACTTGCACGGCTTTTCCCTGGTTAGCACAACTCTCTTCGTGCTATTGTGAACCCTATGACATCTCCTCATTCTTCTTAATCCCCTCTTCATGCAATTTCCCCACCTGGGCAGTGTAGTTTATAGTCTCATGCCTCCTTTCAACTGCCAGGAGCGCTAAGACAATGCTACCTTCATATAGTCACCTAGCCTAATCACCGACGCATGGCTTCAATCAGCTACCATTCTCCTTTCCTAGGAAGGGATATCCATTCAATTTAATCAACTAAACTGCTCCACCATCGATAATATCCTTAATGACATAGGGCCCTAGCTAGTGCATGCTAAATTTCCTCAGAAATTTATGTAACTTGGTGCCATATAACAAAGCCATATCATTTACCTTCAGTTTAATGTGGCAATCATGCCATGCTTTTTTATGCTGCTTTTGGACCTATTAGTGAAATCTAGCCAGAAACATTTCTTCCTCAAGCTTAGCAACCTGCACGAACCTCTCTTCCAGGGATCCACGATCCCTCATACCTGTGAATGCCACTATGCAGATACTAGGCACAATGTCTTCCATTGGCATTACTACTTCAACACCTTATACAATCCTAAAGGTTGTCTATCTAGTCAACTTTTTTCATGTCATTTGATAAGCCCATAGTATTGTATGTATGCATATGTTCCAATCACTTCATTGAGCATTGCAAACCTTGGGTAGTGCATTCTCGTGATATACCTAAAATTCCTCCTTCAACACACTAATAGTTTTGTTCAGAAAGTGCGTACCAAAATCACTCATCAAAATATTTGGACATGTAAGTCACGCCAGTATATACTCAGAGAGAAACTTCATAGTGGTTGTGCCTATGCAGTCCTTCACAGGCTGTACCTCCGCCCATCGAGTTAAATACTCAGTCACGGTGATAATGTACCCCACACATGTCTTCTTTCATTGAGGTTGAATGGGTCCCACAAAATCTATTGACCATTTATCAAAATGTTGTAACATCATCTGTGGGTTCAGAGGTATCTCATCTATCTGTGATGGCCTACCAATACTTTTACACATGTCGCACGCCCTGCAATAGGCTTTTGAATCCTTATGGAGGGTTGGCCACCACAACCCTGCGCATAGCATCTTCTGCACAGTCACCCTTCCTGAGTAATTCCTTCCGCGACACCCCCATGAGCATCCGTGAGGATATTGCTTCTTTCAAACTCTGGTACATATCATCACAATACTTCATCAAACCCTATTTTATACATATGTTGGCAATGAAATAAAAGTCTACTATGTGCATCGCTAACTCCTTTTTCTCTGGGTGATGTAGCCTTCAGTGGTAATTCTTGTCGCTAGGAAGTGTATGATTTCTTCAAAGTGACCATCCACAACATACACTATAAAGAGCTTCATGTTATGCAATTCTTCCTTCAAATTAGTGGGCCCTTCTCCCATTTTTATGCGCGATACATGGTCTGGTGGGACATTCATTCATCCAAGCTTAACAGTAATGTCAAAATCATACTCTTGGAACAATAACAACCACCTGTAGATTCTCCACCCCAACACAGGCTTATTGACTAGGTATTTCAATTCAGAATAATCCGTATACATCTTAAAATGTCCACCCAGCAAATAGTGTCTAAAATTTTAGAGCGTGTATATCATGGGTAGTCCTTCGCGTTCATTGGTGGAATAGTTCTTCTCAGCCTTGGATAACCTCCCGCTTGCGAATGCTATAGGGTGGTCCAATTGTCCTTCACCAGCTTATATCAGTACTGCTCCCAATGTTATACATGATGCGTTTACTTGTACAGGAAACTCCTTCTTCCAATCCGAGAAGTCTAAAATCACTGCGGTGAGCATTTTTCCTTTTAGCACATGAAATATTTCTTAACAGTCCTCGTTCCAACAAAATGTGACATCCTTTTTCAACAACTTCTCCATGGGAACAATGATCTAGGCATAGCCCTTGATAAACTTCATATAGTACGCAGTATGTCCCAATGTTGCATGCATATCTTTCACACTCCTTGGCACCTCTAGGTTAATTATCACTGTGATCTTCATGGGGTCTACCATCAATCCCTGTCTACATACCACATGACCCAGACAAGTCCCAAAAGGGACACAAAACAAACATTTCTTCATATTGATCGTAATCTGGTACCTTCGACAAGTATCTAGCATTAAGCGCAAACATTCCACATGGAATTTTACCAACCCAAACACAGTCTAGTCATCAAATTACACAAACAAAAACGTATGAATGATGTCTTTGAATGCAACAATGACTACGCGTGCAAAAAATTGCAGGCACATTCTTTAATCCAAAAGGCATTATGGTGTACTAAAAACATCCCCATTTAGTCATGAAGGTCATCTTGCTTCTATCTTCAGGTGTGATTTTGTTCTGATGGTACCTATAGAACCCTTCAGTGAAGGAGTATGCTTCCTGGCCAACTACATTATCCAATACCTCATGAATGAGCAAAGTCGGGAAAGGATCATGCATACAAGCATCATTCAACTTCTTGAGATCTACGCATATCCTTATTTCATCCTTCTGCTTCTTTTCCTATACCACCATTGGGCTCACCCAATCAGATTCCTCTACGGGCTCAATGATGCCCGTCGCGAGCATCTTATCTAGCTCTAAGCAGGCCTTCCCCTTATACTTCGAATTGAGATGGTAAGGTCTTTTCTTGACTGACTTTGTGTCATGTTTTAGCATGATGTTCATAATGCCCAAGTCTCCTAGTATCCCCTTTAACTCCATAATCTTGGTAGGGAACGAATCCTAGTATTCATGGAGCAATTCAAAGACATTTTCTACTGTCGCGTCATTCGGGTAATCTCCAACCTTCAGGAATTTAGGCTCCGCCTTTGTGCCAATATTTATCTAGTTAGTTTTCAGTGGTATAGATATATTAGGATTCTCGATCCGTAGTCCCTTGACCTTACGATGACCCTTGATTTCAGGGATATTAATCTTTCACAGGTCCTCATCTTCTTCTTCAGCAATCATGTTATAGCATTCCAAGTTGTGGCTCAGCTGAGTAGTCCAATCGGGTTGAGTTAGATCCAAAGGATCCTACGATATCCTAAACATCACTGATTTAACTTCTCATAGCACTTCGTCAATACAGTCAAACCCATCTTCGAAGTTGAATGTCATTATGAACCCTTCGCACAAAATATCCCATTCTCTTGTTCCATTGCAGAGCTCTATCTCTAAGTACCAGTTCATCGAGATGACATCCATGGTGTGACAGAACAAGTGCATCCATTCATGTTGCCGGTCAGATCCATAGGCCTTAGCCCATTTGGCCAAGTTTCCACACGGATCATCCTTCAGGTCATACTTTTCTGTCACTTGTACCTTCGACATCCCAAAATACCCTTGTGCATACCCCACCATCTCGCGGGCATAGCATGCAGTGCCCAATTCAAAGACTGGAAATGCTACTTCTCTCGTACTTCCCTCTCAAATGCATCCAAAAACACATCCACATCATTCAAGCCATCATAAGTGGGCATATTTCTAACCTCTAACGAAACACACCGCAAAGACCGAGTCATCATATTACAACTCAGCATAGTTACCTCATGTAGTTGATTCTACCAGTGCTCTAATTCTTCTTCCTAGTCTAAGGTGCAGGAACTCTCGCAATCCAATGTAATTCATCCATCTGTTGTTGGATTCACCCAATATTGGTCTCACATTGTTATCTTATATATGCAGTCATAATCGTCATCACTTGCATAATCGCAGACTAGTTCAGTATAGTGTGATCCTTTTGCAGGATCTAGGTGTACTATTACGCGAAGCAATTTCTTTTCAAATTTCATTTTTCACTTCTTTAGGTTGATTACCCCATTCATGTCAGTAGCCCAATCAATGCTAAAGAGTGCTGCATAGGGGTACCTGTCATCCACAATTTCTATTACTTCAAAATTAGCAAATGCCCTCGCACCTTCAATATCTACAGTTACTCCCTGCAACCATCCCATAGGGATGATCTTCTACTTATTTTCCATCCTTAACTGAATCAAAGACCATTGCAGTGTGGGTCTCCCCATCCGCTCCCAAGTCTGCTTTGGAAAAATGTTTTCGTCTAACCCCAAATCCATAATAGCTTGATCCATTTCATACTCTCCTCTCTGTGCGGTGAGTCTCATCTCACATCCTATCCTTGTCTTATGCTTACCAATCTTCTGTAAAACACACGGTTCATCCAGAGTGTTTTTGGTGTATTTAGTTGTAAGTTCCTATAACCCTTTCACAACCTTGCTATTGCGCAATAGCTTCATGGAGGTCTCTAGAAAGGTCGTAAGCATAGAAGGGTCCATTTCCTGAACAAGTTTATCCCAACTCCTTGAGGTAGGGCCTCAACGAAGCTCTTCTTTGCTTCCATGAATATTTCACATGCAGGCTCCAAATCAAATTGAGCCTCCATCTCTGGAGCTTTTCGAATCGACACAGTGTCTTCAGGTTGTTTCCCTTATCATCACCCATTGCAATTCCACTTCAGAGGAATATATTCACATTCAGATCTCCTTTGTGAGGCTCAGCCCTCATCATCTACAGGTTCTAAGTTGGCTATGGAGGTAGCACCCCTTTATCGCATATCCTTGCTATGAGTGTAGGATATTCCTGAGTCTCATGATCAAAATAAGTACAATATTTACACAACTGATGCATTGGGTTAGTGCATTCATGGGCATAGTGTCCTGGTCCTCCACAATTGTAATAGATCAGTTGTCCCCGACCTCTACAAGGTCCTCCTCTGCCTCGGCCTCTTCCACACCCTTGAAAGCCTATCCACGCCATTCTAGCACCCTGTTCAGGAGGTCACATTTCTCCCTAAAATCTATATGTGGGCATTCTATCAATCCTCAATTTATAACTTTGGAAAGTGTGTTCATCATTGATACAAGGATCATTTTCTTATAGATTTATGAAAATAAACACATGTGAAAATTGGAGCTTAACACAAAATTGTAATGTGTGTTAGAGTCAGTCTGGTCAATCCTCCATCAGAGATCAAAACTCTTTATGTATTTCATTTTTAGGTGTCCCGCTCCATTCACGCAGCTGCATTCCACTAGGGGCATGCCATAATCTGATGGAGAAGGTCATGCTAGTCATTCCCCCTCATGTCTGGCTCCTGCTGGCTTGGGTCTTTTGTCAATAATCACCAAAGTCAATGACAATCAACGTCTGGTCCTTTAAAGGACAAAAGTCATTCTCAATGTTTAGGTCTAAGGATTCATCAATTTGGTCTTTGAACATGTCCAGTAAAGCCATGTAGGCCAGAGTGAGGCCCTTACATAGTTATGATTTAGAGAGCTTCATCGTCATATGGATAGACCTCGACTCTTCTTCAAAACTCTATTTTGAAGAAAAGTCAAATAGTGTCATTTATGCAAAATTTTCAAAAAAGTTGTCAGTTGATTTCTTCAGATGGAGTCATGGTTTCTGTGGCCAAATTTCCTGTCATGCAATCCCTGCAAAGGGTGCCAAAAATTCCATCATTTGAGCTAAAATTTCAATGGGAAAGTGAAAATCAGTGTGTTTTAAAGTGAGTGAAAAAGTGTAAAAACATAACATTAGAAAAATGCATTTTTGAGGAGGCAAAAATTTAAACCATCACTTCCAAGGAAATATATACAATTTTTCATCAAAATCAAAGGCATTGTGCTAATCCAAGCCTTGGAGAAAAGTTACAAAGGGTGTGAGTGTGCATCGTGAGTGTTTGAGTGAGTTGGAGGTAGTTTGAAGGAGCGCGGTGCATATACTTAGGGGTGCGGCGCACACAGAGGGCACGGCGCACACAGAGCTAGCCTGCAGTTCAATTTTTCCATGGGCGAGGCACACACCCAGGGTGCGGCGCACTGGGTTTTTCACGCATCGGACACAGACCAAGGGCCGAATCAAGGCCAAATCACCTCCAAATTTTTGTGAAGTCCATCAAATTGAAAGGTAGGCTCTTTGACATCATTTGTTCATCAAGTTTTATAAATGATATGGTGGTTTATAGAGATGTTTGAATGCAACCAAATTCATAAAATCAACCACAAGAAATCACCAGAAACATGATTGGTAGGGTTGCTAGGGTGTGGTGTTAGTGCCAAGGTTTCATTTCATCCCTCATTTTCCCATCACCTACCATTTTTCCTATCCTCCCTTTCTCATTTCTCCTAATATCCCTGCCCTAAATTACTACCAAACCCTCTCCCCTATCCCTCTACTCTTTGGTCAACCTAACACCCCAAATCTTACCTTGTTAAAACCCTAAACCCTATCCTATCAAAATACCCAAACCCCTCCCATATCCTTAAACTAGTTTCTCCCTACAACCCCTATTCCCATCACATTACTCCCGTCCTAATACTCCTTGTTTCATTGTTCCCCTTGGTGACAAAAATCACAAAGGCACTAAGCCTCACACCATCATCAAAGGGCAGCCTAGGTACAGTACACACAGCAATCATGACATCACAGCATTCGTCAGAGTATGAGATGGAGAGACAAAGTGACTCATCCTCACAATATAAAGCTCCCAGGAGACATCACAAGAGTGGCAAACATGTTAGGGATGAGCCGACTACCCTCATTGAATTACAAGCATGCCCTCTTGCCATGTCATGTTTCCAACACCTAGCATGTTTTGAATTTTATCAAAGGGTGGCAAATGTTAGAGTTCATCATGAGTTGGCCCGTCTATTTTTCCTCCATCTACATGGAGGTCAGTCTATCTTGGCCGGGGTCACTTTCACATTGACAGCCGAAACTATATCAGTGGCAACAAGTATACCAAATGTTGGAGAACAATGGCATAAGAAGAAGAAGGTGGATAGGCGACATAATGAGCCTTAAATCAAGGCCAAATTCTTGAGTTAGCTCACAAGAGTCTTTCCCTTCAGATACTTGAAAGATGAGTATGCTCCACTCATGAGATTTATCATGAAATACTCCAGCTGTGAGGGGAGGTTCTCTCGATTATATGCCTATCACATTCGGTTGCTCATGCACTTTACTAGGGTAAGGATGATGAACCTCCCGTTTTTCATATGCAGGAACATAGAGAGGATGAACACCTTCATGCTGCATAAGACTCCTCAGTAGCAGCTTAACAGTGTGTATCACTTTGCTCTTATCCGGATTTTGGTAGATCCTCAGTTGGGATTACAGGGCATTACATAGGAGAACTTCATCTGCCATGACTTCTTTAGCACATTACAGGTACTATCAGAGCCAGAGCAGGAGATGGATGATCCTTCTCATCAGTATGAGCACCATGAGACCACTACCATGCCAGTTTTTGTTACATATCAGAGAGGTAGTAGGCACTTGTTTGCAGTAGCAAAGCGAGTGTTATCTCCACCCAGGGTGGAAGGGGCCTCGCTTCTGGGATCAACAACATAGGTACTAGACAAGGGCAAGAAGCCCGTGCATGATGAGTGGCCATCAGGTGAACAAGAGACCGATGTCATCCTCATTCAGGATGATGAGGCAGAGGCGGAGAATGCTCGACTTAGGATGACCATTCAGGAGTAGAACTCAAAGATCGAAGACTTGTCACTAAATGTGGAGAGGGCTAGATGGATCATCAGGTATCTAGAGCAGAGGAACAAGTAGCTTGAGGAACAGCATGCCATCATGGAGCTGCAAAGCATCTGTGAGAATCGACAAGCTGCCCAGCAAAGGAGGATCGAGCTCACTACCTTGGAGCAAGAGATCAACAATGATCATGAGTCATGGCTAGAGCAGATCAATATCCACCTGGAGAGACTACTAGAGAAGGCCAACAGAGACAGAATCATACTGAGGAGGATGGCTTGTCATTATAGGGCACGGAACATGAGTGCAAAGGCCCAGATAAGGAGCTTGAAGGCCAAATTGAGTAGAGCAACAAAAGAGGGAAAAGAGAAAAATCGGCTTTGAATCTTGGCTAAAGCTTATGTGGTTCAGCATAGTGCCTCTTAGAGAACCTCCAGCCAAAATTTCAAGAACTTTGTGACAATTTTGGTCACATGGAAATTTTTTGGCACAAACACAGGTTTTTTCTCCCTGTGCGTCGCGCCACTGGCGCGGCACGTAGGATTGGGAGCTCCAAATGTGAAATGGTTTGCATTTTTGGATTCAGCATGCAAAATCACAACTACTGGCACTTGAGCAAGAAATTTGGGCATGATTTGAGTCTCTAGGAGGCCAAACACACCCAAACAATGGCCTCACTGCCCCTCTTTTGACACATAGGAAGTAGTCTTGGGAGAATGAAGATTTGGAGAGGCAAATGAGCTACGAATTCAAAAATTCCACTTGGGTTGGAAAGTAGACAGGACATGCATTCCAACAAGCATACTTGGGCACATTTTGGGCTGCTGCAAGTGCCTCAAAAATGGCCCCAAAATGGCGCAGTGCATATAGAAAATGGCACGATGCATATAGGAAGAAAGGCCCAATTTTCCTCTGTTTCACGAAATTTTGATTCGTGACTTTTCATAAGCGGGCCTCTCATCTACACTTCACTTTTCAACACCAAAGATGGCATTTAAAGTATTTTCACTCTAGATGGGCATCTATCCAAGTGGCAAACGAAGGAAAAGGGTCACCCAAGCCATTTGTCATGTTTGTGATGCTACACCTGTAGCTGATGTTTGGCTCTCCACCTTCATTTGGTAATGATTCAAGTAACTCCCCAACCCTTGGGCATTCTATCTCTTCATGGCACATTCTATATATTTTATGCAAAGTATTTGCAAAGGGTTGGTTGGCTTGTACTTTTTGGGAGACTGTGGGAAAGAAACTTTGTTTCTTCATTGTATATTTTTTTACAGAGGATTAATGAAAGACAACGACTCTGTTTCATGAGATTCATGTGGTTGTGAGTGTAGAAAATGTGTCTCTTATGTTTCATATGTATCTTGTTAGGTTTCATAGTTCATTTCATATGCATTTCCAGTGAAATTTTCTATGTTGGATAAGGTAGAATTCTATTTTATTGCTCTGTCTATGGGAAAATTTCATGTTCAGTGTTCATTATTCTATTGAAAAGGATTCATGTTGTCCATGCCCTTTTCACCCTCTTAATCAGTCTCTCCATTCCACACTATTTTAAACTAAATTACTAGGCATTCCGCCTATCTTGCTTCATGAAGTAATATGTCGCTTTGTATTAAGTTCTTTGTTCATTGAGGTTCATGGGTCCCATACCATCCCAGAAACACAGTCATTCATTAAAATAACTTCTTGTATCCATATTCACTTACTAGCCTAAGATAAATATTCATTGTATGTCATCTCAGGCCATTTCATTTATCTATTCACTGAGTGTGACTTGGAGAGAGCCCTCTCCTATTTCTAGTAGGGCTAGCTACCAGACCGAGCTTGGTTTGTGGTTACCTTGAATTTGCCTTCCTTCAGCCTAAGGTGGATTTAGGTGCTAACATAGTGGCGACTTCAATGGGGAACGAAATCAATCCCCTTGATTCATAATAATTCCGAGCTTTCAGATGATAAGTTTAGGATTTGTTTGGCTGAGTAAAGTTGGTTGTGTCCTTTGATTTTTCTCAATAGCACGTTGGCTTCTAGAAGATACACCAGAGCTAATCCACATCTCGACCCTTTGCACATCTACGAAAATCCCAATTTGATTTCAAGAATTCACTGTCAAGAAAGCTCTATATCGCCTGTGTTCAGATCCCATTCATGCCCGGACTTTTTTGAGTATATTGAAGAGCTAGAGTTTGATGAGCAGTTTGAATTATCGTTGTTCAAAACCAAATCTGAAAGGGCGGTTGACTCTACTTTCCACAATCCATAGTTTCTTGTAAACTTGGAGATGGAAAGGGCTAACCGGTCAATTGATAACTACATAGTATCTCAGCTTCATACTCCAATTGCTATCCCCTTACAAACTGTACACACTCCTCCAACACCTCCGAGGACAAATTCACGAAGAGTGATGGCTGCTTGTTTTGCACCTCTTGTTTTGCCTCAATTTTTAGATGATATGCCCGAAGATTATCAAAGAAAAATCCCATTTTTTGATGGCACTCCTAATGGCATTACTTCTCAGCAACATGTGGATAGAATGGTAGACTTCTATGAACTTCATGAGATCGATGTGGAAAATGTGGAAATGAGACACTTTGTACAGACATTTGCAAGTGAAGTGAAGAAATGGTTCAGAGGTTTGCCGGCTACTCATATCGCTACCTTGGCTGACCTACAAAGATAATTTTTAAACCGCTGGGAAGTGAAAAAGAATCCTCTTCAAATTCTGGCCGAATATGAGCAAATCAAAAGAAACGCTGGTGAGTCAGTCCAAGATTATTGCATTAGATTCAATTCAGTTTATAACGAAATTATAGATCATCTAAGGCCACCTGTGGGACTAGCCATGGTGAAGTTCCCAGATGGTTTTGATGCTGACATGGCTTATCAATTGAGAGAAAGAGAACTGGCCACAATGGAAGATATGTAGAAGATAGCGGTCAGCGTTGAAGTAAATCTGTTGACCAAGAGAGCTAGAGCAAAAGCAGAGAAGAAGGTCACTGCAAAGGAATAATCTTCCTTAGTAGAACAACTACTTTGGAAGGTAGAGCAAATGCTTGAATGAGTGAAACTTGACAAACCAGAGCCACAAGCTAGAAATCCTAACTTTCGTGGGCAGCAACAACCACAGTATAGAATAAGACAGAGAGATCAGCAAGCCCAAGAGCAGACTGCACAACAGCCACTACATTCACCTTTGCAGCAAAATTTTGTGCATGGACCGGAATCAGATGAGGACGGGAATGTAATAGGTGAAGAAAATCACCTCTTTACTCCTGACGATTTGCCTATTTATCTCACTGAGGATGAAGAGTATGCAGAGAGTTCAGCTGTACACAAATACATAGATTTCATCATAAAAAATGACATTGTCTTGGAGGAAGAATCTGATGAATACCACCCAACAGCAGCGATATGAATGCTTTGTCCACCCAACAGCAGCGATATGCACTTAGAAACAGAGATGTGCTGGTCAGACTCATTCAAAAAAGGAAGGATGTTGAGGCATCAAAGAATGATTTAGCAGCTACACAAAGGAAAGGAAAGGAGGCGGTTGATCTGGAGAGCAGCAAATCACCATCAGCAGAACAATTACATCAACAGAACAGTCACATCAGCAAGTTGCATCGAAAGAAAAGGAAAGGAAAGAAATCCCAGTCAAAGAGGTAGAAAAGATTCCCGCTTTGAATTTAGAGAATGAGATTTCTAAATTGAATATATCCATCCACTTGACTGAAATAATGAAGAACAACAGTTATAAAGGACAAGTATCTAAAATGTTGAATTTGGACCCAATGTCCGACATGGTGAATGTCGCAGATGATCAACCTGAAATGGTTTTTGGGCTATCATCAAATGGTGAGTCACCTGATAGTGATGTGCCACCTTTTTACATCAGTTTAAGGTTGCATGATTTTGTGCTACATAATGCCATGTTCGATTCCGGAGCTTCTCACAATATCATGCCCAAGGAAATCATGGATAAGCTTGGTCTGGACATCACCGGCAATATCATGGTGTCTATTCGTTTGATTCCAACAGAGTAAGATGTATAGGTCTCATCAAAGACTTGGTTGTGAGTTTGGATCAGCTCCCAATGAAGAATGTTCTGATGGATGTTGTGGTAGCAGACATTCCTCCAAGGCTTGGCATGCTTCTTTCTAGGTCTTGGGTAGTGCTGAGGGCCCTAAAAATCGGGTCGACAACAAGGGGGATACCCGCCCGGTCCGGACCTTGGCTGGAAGCTCCTTATCTGTTTGGTATAGCGGGTCTGATTGGGGATATGGGACCAGTTTCCCAATTCAGTGTGTGTGTGTGAGAAAGATGGGTGTTTATGTTCTAAATAGAATACTTCTATCTAATCTGATGCTATGCTATTGTATCCTAATAAACATAAAAACATCGAAATTTATGCTAACCCAGGTTGTGATCTTTCTTCTATGTGATCTAAAAAGATTTCAAACAATAACTGGTAATAAAGATCATTTAGCTATCATAAGAAAAGAATTCAATAAAAATGAGCTACTTCGTATAAGAAGTTAGACGAAATAGTTATTAAAACTTATCGCATAAATGAGCTATTCATACACTAAACATAAACAAATAGTTACCACCGTACAAAAGTGCCAAATGATAACTCAGACATCCATGCTGTAATATATAAATAACTGAAAACTGAATATCACTTT